>JAMQGT020011911.1:0-227500 GCA_024447675.2 Pterophyllum scalare | reverse complement strand
AGTTATTAGTCATGTACAGGGAACAACTAAAAAATTCTAAGCCTGTGAACAAAGACAGTGAGTAACAGTGTATTTTGTAAGAAGCTGAGATATATAATTGGAGGCAGGTCGTTTAGTACTCTGCATGTAAATACAAGAATTTTTAAATGAAAGCTGGACTTAGAGTGAAACAAAAAGAAGCAAGAGCCTGACTGACTTTAGGATATAGCTCAGGAGGAGCTACTATAATCACAGTCTCAGTCTTGTTGGCATTTAAAATGAGATAATTGCTAGAGAGCCAATCACTAATCCAGGTTAAACAGTGGACTAGGGTGGATAGCCCAACCAGCTGGCTTTAAAATCACACATACAGTTAAAAGACATCAGCATAGAAATGATAATAAATGTCTTTAAAAGACTGCATGATGCCAGCTAAAGGAAGAAAACAATAATGGACCCAGGACTGAACCCTGTGGAACCCCACAGTTAAGAGCTGAACTTCCTCATCCTAACAGATAAATAAATCCTATCAGATAAATAAAAAGAAAACCAGTATAATTCTGAGCCAGAGATATCAGCCAGAACCTTAAGCCTGCTAAGTAAAATGTTACAGTCAATAGTATGCACTGCACTGAGATCAAGAAAAAATGATTACAGAACAAATAGCCACATTAGAAGCCCTTACAATATAATTATAGACATTATAAATCTGTAAATTGCATAGTAAAGATTTTTATAATAATTTGCTAACAAATTTCAAAATAGGATGATAGAGCTGGCCTCAAAATTAGGTTTCTTTAGTGGAGGAATTACCTCAGTATGTTAAAATATGGCATGGAACACAACCTTACCTCAGTGAGCTGTTATTGATAGACAGCAACGAAGGCCCAATAGTGGTGAAAGTCCCAAACAGGACAGAAAGGGGTAATATCTTAAAGGAGCAAGATGGGGGTTTCATTCTGCCTATTATAGTAACCAAGTCATTTATTGTGATAGGAGAGAATGAGGTAAATCATTCAGGGCACTGAGGACCATCTTCATAAGGGGAGGAAGTTAAGGAGATTTTAGATCTCAAGTCCATCACTTTATTCACAAAGTCACTGAGAAATGTGTTACAATCATCATCAGAAAGTAACAGCATAATGAGGTGGAGAAGAAACAACACTGTTGATAGTATCAAATAACACCCTTGGATTATTCTTATTACGGTTTATGAGATGACTAAAATAAGAAGATCTAGGCTCTTTCACTAAAGGAGCTCTTTGAAGTATTCACGAGTTTAGCGTCTCTACTCTAAACTCCTCCCGAATGACTGAGCTCCTCACACTATCTACAACACTGAGCCCAGACAACGCTCAGGGGAAGCTTATTTCAGCCGCTTACATCCACAATCTCATTCTTTCAGTCACTACCCACAGCTCATGGCCAGAGGTGAGGGCAGGAATGTAGATTGTCGGGTAAATCGACAGCCTCGGCTTCGCGGTCAGCTCTCTCGTTATCACAACGGACCAGTACACAATACACATTACTGTAGGTGTTGCGCCAATCTGTCAGTGAATTTCCCACTCCCTCCTTCCCTCACTTGTGAACAAAACCCCAAGATACTTAAACTCTTACACTTGGGGCAGCAACTCATTCCCAAACCAGGGCTGAGGACCTCATACTCATACTTGGAGGTGCTAAATATCCCAGCCACTCAGGTGAGAACCTCTCCAGTGCACGAAGCTACCAAAACCTCATCCGCAAAAAGCAGAGACAAGATACTGAGCGCACCAAACCCGACACCATCCATACCCTGGCTGCGTCTAGAAATTCTATTTGAACTCAACTGGTGACAAAGGGCAGCCTTGGTGGAGTCCAATACCCAACGTGCACAAGTCTGACTTTCTGCAATGCTAACCAAGTTCTCACTATGGTTGTACAGGTACCGAATAGCCAGTAACATGGGGCTCAATACCCCACACTCCCACATCCTGACTTTGATCCTGGTTCTGCCTTCAGTTTAAAGATGGTATTTCTACAGTGTTTTGGCATAAAATCAAATAACACTAACATCAGCTTCAACTGTGTTTTCAGGGCTAATTAGCAAATAAAGGCAAACAGTCTAAACTAAGTCAGTGATCACAGTAAACGGTAAACCTGCTTAACATCATCACATTACTCTTCCCGCTTGCTGTAGCGTCTGTAGGTAGCACAGGCTGCCTCTTCTTTGCAACAATCCTATTTGAGCTACAAAGCCTTATCTGATTGATGGGGAGCGGCCAGGTAACGGCAGTAGGGCGGGCGACTTAATCTGAATGCTATGTGCTTTCCCAGGTTCACACATGACTGAATTCCTTAATTAGAGTTTCATTCTTATGCACATGCCTCTTTTCTCTGCAGGATCAAATCGCTGTGTCATTACGAGCTGAACTGCAGGGAGTGCGCGAGGATGTGGGCGGGTCTCAGAGCGCTCCAAAAACTTAGCAGCACACGATTGTTGTGTATGTTACTAACCTCCGTTATTGTGAATATTTTTGTGCATTCGTCCCCATGAGCCTGTACAGTATAAGTGAGCATCATCTAATTCCTGCTCGTTTATCAATGTGCGATAATATAAGAAAGATTTCTGTGTTTTCAGAACAGCTCATGTCTCTTAAAAGCTTTAAAAAGACAACACACCTTCACCTGAGGTGGCTCCGTGACGGGTGTGATGGCGAGGGTAAGCTTAAACCAGGACACACATTAATTTTCTCAGCACTCGAGCTAAAATATACCTTTTTATGCCTTCATTAATTTCTCATGGTAACTGGGCCTGTATCTGCTCCTGTTTGCAGAGCACTCTTGCAGAGCAGCTTCACCCATCCCACAGATGACAACTTCCACTTTAAAAAGCACAGTTGCTTAAAATAGGCATGTAAAATAAATATGGTGAGTTCACAGGTAATGTGTGCGTTGCCATCAATGAAATATTGAAAACCATTTTAGGTATAAAATTGGCTCTTTTACCTGTGGGCTTTTACTGGCACGGTGATCCTGGTTTGGCTGTCACAGCAGAGAGCTAATGGAGATCACACACGCAACACTCCTGTCTTCCTCTCACTTTACTTACACTCTCACTTTCTATTTTTCCTTCGCCGCAGCAGGCCTTTGTTTTCTGAAAGACCAGATCTGTCACATGTATGTTTGAATCAGGACGAAGCTAGAAATAACATTCTGTCTACTCTTTTCTTAACAGCACATGTTATTTTTTTTAATTTAACATCAGTCACATTGTGTCTTTAACTGCACAGATTTTCACTAACAGCCCTTCCGTCCTTGTTGAAAATTATTACTCTCCTGAGCTGATGGCCTCCTTCTAGCTGACATTATTTAAAAACTCAAATTAATCAGAACAATAGCCGTGCCCCAGTTCAGCGCCTGATTCCTTTGAAGGACAAGGCCTACAAAACCGAGTGCCTCGGAGGAAATGAAGGGAGAGCTGGACAAATAAGAAATAAGCAGTTCCTTGTTTGAAGCCACTATAAGCTTAGATCCACACGTTCTTGCTTGAACATATAGGCCTAACCCACAGCTGGTCTTTTGGGCGATGACACAGTTGCTTCTGCACACCACCGCTAAGGATTTTAAAACCCAACCATCAAGATGTGACTGAAGTGCAGACCTTCATCTTTGATTTAATGGCTTTGACGAAACTCAGTGCGTTCCTGAAGACTACTTAAAGAAATTACAAGAAAGCTTGCCTAAGAGAGTTCAGGCTGTGTTGAAAGGTGGTCATAACAAATATTGACTTTCAAGCTCGTTATAATTGTACAAACTCTGTTTTTACTTTATATGCTGTATTTCCATGTATTTCTCCAGATAGTTTAATAAATTATTGCACCTATTTCCCATTTTCCAACCAAAACATAAAGAATTGAGAGGGGTGGTTCAAGACTTTTGCACAGTACTGTACATCAATTTAAATATAACTTTAAATGTGAAAAACTATCTACTTCTTTCATAGGAATGAAGCAGCAGTCAGGTGCTGCTAATCAAATTAACTTTATTAACTTAGTGGTTCTCAGACTCTCCCATCATGCCCCACTTCGCTGGATGAAATATTTTCACGCCCCACAGGAACCGAGGTCCGGGTACGGTTCCCCCTCAGCGCCGAAGTGAGGTCTGTGGGTGGGGGGGGTTCTACGTGGTGAAGCGGCGGCACAACAGCTCTATGTACACAGCAGATGGTGACGCCGGAGAGTTTCGCTAGTCCTTCTGCTAATGTACCTGCTAACATCTGCTAACGTAATTTCCTTGTTCCACCATGAGAATTAATCCGATGTTCAACATTAGTTTTTGCATGACTCTATTCCCAGGTCATTCACGCCCCACCCATCACGACCCTGCGGCGCGCCCCACAGTTTGAGAAACACTGTATTAACTGATCATCAGAAAGCGTGACCACATTTGTAAAAGCAGAAGTTTTTGCAGACTGCAGGTCTGAAGCATTCAGGTGTACATTAGCACAATGCCACTATCTTCCCAGGAGTGTACATCCCAGCAAAGTAACACAAGGTCAGACTGTGCAATGCTCAGAGCAACTGCAAAAACCCAAGAGCTACATCTCAGACTCTACAGGCCTCGGTTAGTGTGATAAATGTTAAACCTCATGACTGCTTAAGCATGGCTTGTGTGGAAGGTTTGCCAGGAGAAGTCTCTTCTCACTAAAAAGAATATGGCAGCACAGCTGAGGCTTACAAACTACAAAACTTCTAGAACAGTGTCTTTGGACAGATGAGATCAAAGCGGAGATATCGGACCATAATGCACAGTGCCACATTTGGAAAATACCAAACACAGCATATCAGCACAAACACATACTAACTGTCAATCACAGGTGGAGGGGTGATGATTTGGGCTTGTTTTGCAGCCCCAGGACGTGGGAACCTTGCAGTTATTGAGTTGACCATGAGCTCATGTGTTTGCACAATCCAGACCTCAACCTGACTGAAACCTTGAGAGCATGCAAAACCTTGATGAACTGAAGCAACGTTGGAAAGAAGAGTGGCCCAAAATTCCTCCACAATGATGTGAGAGGTTGATAGTCATACAGAAAATGATTACTTTATTATTATGTGTTATTGCTGCAGCAAATCTGCAAACTACTGAATTCAGCGCAAACTTTTTCACAGGACTCAGAAGAAGCATGTTCGAGCTACTGTTATAAGTATGATAGCAAGCTGATGTCAAGGAGGCATAATGTTTATTTTATACTTTAGCATGCCAACATGCTAAGACTTTCTGATAGGAAAAAAGCCCAATGTACAGCTGACACCAACGGGAATTATTTAAGATATTGACTCAATAACAGTGAACATATATTTTATATATGTAGAAAATTCTACGGCAATTTGGCCAAGAGTGGTCGAGACATTTCACCCCACAAACCTCAAATTTCAGCCTCATGGGGCTGCTAATAAAAAAAAAAATCCAAGGATTACCAAAATCACTGGAAGGGAACCATGAATTTCTGAACCAAATTTCAATGCAAACCAGTTATCAATTGATATTATTTTTGACAAAGGAAACTCAATACTTTGAGCAAATACAAAGAATAAAATCATACTCATGCCTACCTCGAACATGTAGGAGTGCAGATAACCCTGCCAGTTTAACTGTACACAGAGGAAATGAATCATGAGTAGCAACCCTGACAGCTCAAACAGGATATCTGCAGGAACTGTTTAAAATTCAACAAGCACATGTAGATAAGACTGACTAAGTCCTGTGACCTCAGTTGTGTAAGAGCAAGTAAAAAGCTGAATAAAGGACTCCTAGTGGGTATCTAAATTGGACAGGTTGGTGTGTAGTATCTATACTGGGTATTTATTTTACTAGATGCTATAGTAAATAATATTAGCAATTAACAGTGTTAATAAAATGGCTAATGATTACAAATTAATTGGAACAACAGGAAAAATGACAGTGAACTGTAATAATATAAAGCAAAAGATATGACACAAACATAAGACTATTTACATTTCACATGAGGAACTTCTGTACACCTTCTACACGACAGTGTTTATTTTTCTGGAGGACCTAATGGGACTCGGCTTGTTGCTCTCACATTGTGGCCATCACCACATTGTTTGCTGCTGCCCAACTGCTGCAATTAAACCTCTTTGCTTCTGCGGCTATTTTGGGTAACCTATTATCAGAGATGACTAATGCAATTGTTTGGGCAACCTTAGTCTTCTAGGTGACACACAGGGAAGTAGTGGGCATAAACAAAGAAACATAAAACCAACAGAGGCAGGATTAAAATAAAGATGGCCGAAATAACCTACAGGCAGGCAGAGCTCTGACAAATTAAAGAAAAATCCACCTAGTTCAGTTCTGTTGTTACCTTAGTGTTATAGTGGCTTACAAAACCTGTTACATATCCACACAAAGGGTAACCCAGTATATGGATATGGATAAAAAGCCCTGCTAGTACTACATTTGGTATGCAGTATCTATACTGAGTATTTACTATACCAGATACTATAGCAGATAATATTACCCATTAATGATACACATGCAGTGGTTAATGATTAAAAAAATAGTTGAAACATCGGGAAAAATGATACTGAACTATAATAACACAAAGCGAAAAGATAACACAAACATAAGAGCAGTGATGGCATAGTTACCTTGAAAAAGTAATCTGATTACTCTTTTAAAAAGTAACTTATTAACTTCACTGATAACTTAATTTTAGAAGCAACTAAGTTAGATTACAAGTTACTTTATTAGTTACTTTCAACAGCTGCCGGTGTTGTGCCAAAAAGTGATCGCCTGCCATAAAGTGATCCCGATGTTTCTGTGTGCTTTTATGTGTAATGCCTTTGCTTATGTTGGTAAACAGAGTGCAGTCAGCATGATTTATGAAGGCCTTATATATAACACCAAGAAATAACATGTTTTTCAACAATCTTTATGAGTCTGTGTTATTGTACCTACATTATAATCAATCCAGAGCTTTTTGACCACTTCAAATATCTTTAGAGAACTGTGGTGTTATAGTTGCTGTGATTTCTGCAGCCTTCTGAGCCAGATTTCTTTTTTAAAAAGACATTTTTAATGTCAATGACAGTTTTTACCTTGATAAAAAAACGATTATATCAAAGTCATTTTGCCAAAAGCTTCCAACTTGTGATTAAAATTCTGCTTCTCAGTCAAAATAACCTGATATCATTCATGAGAGAGATGTTTGACATGTTTCACAGATTAGAGGTCAACAAGGCATTTACAGCCGTTTAAATACAGATATCGTCTTTTGGCAAATACCGAAAATCGCTTTTTTGGCAGACGGTCACTTTTTGCCCCCCCCCTAAAAATGACAACCACGAAACGAGGGTGAGTCAGCCGTGTTTAAGGGCAGCATGTCCTCTGCTACATACTGTCCAACCAACTTCTGAAGCCCCCCCCCCGCCCCCCAACCCCTTACTGGTTTGTACAGAAGTCCAGCTTTTGTTGTTTGGGTGCTGGGGGGCCTCCTGCATTAGCCGCAGCTCTGCTTCTCCACCTGGTGGGACTCGCTCTGTACGTGTGACTGCGCCGTGACTCCAGATGTTTCTTCAAACCTGACGTAGTGTTTTTGAAGCTAGATAGCACTTTGTCGCCAGCACAGAGTGCACAACTAACCTTGATATTGTCATCTTTAACTGACACAGACTCACAATAGTGCCTGTATTTCCAGCTAGAAAACGCGCATCTCTCTCCTCCCTCCATTGTTTAGGTTTGTGTCGCTGTGTGCTGTTACTGTCCTCATGATGAAAACAGGACTGAAGTGTCGCATCAGCCGGACGTCAGTCCCCGAGACGCAAGACGAAAGGAAAAATGTGTTTTTGTACTGAGGAAAATGACAAAAATAGTAACGCCCAGTGACTTGGATAAATAACTTCAATCTGATTACTGGACTGCAGCTAATAACGTGTTAGATTACTTGTTACAGGAAAAAAGTAGTCAGATTAGAGTAACACGTTACTAAGTAACGCGTTACTGGCATCACTGCATAAGACTATAAGGACTAAGCATAGCACACAAATATCTGAAAATGCCAGCAACTCAAACCCAAATGTTTTCAGTCTACAGCAAAATAAAGGGATTGACCTCAATGTTCCAATACTTTTGGAGGAGCGTGCATATTGCCAAATGGATTCACTCATCTATCCAAATCATTGAATTCAGGTGTTCCGATCACTTCTAAGGTCACAGGTGTACAAATCCAAGCACCTCGGCACGCAGACTGCTTCTGCAAACATTTGTGAAAGAATGGGTCCCTCTCAGGAGTTCAGTGAATTCCAGCGTGGTGCCGTGATAGGATGCCACCTGTGCAACCAATTGTGAAATTTCTTTGGTACTAAATATTCCACAGTCAACTGTTTGTGTCATTACAACAAAGTGGAAGCGATTGCAAAAGGCAGCAACTCAACCACAAAGTTGTTGGCCAATAAAAATCGCAGAGGCCTCTTTTCCACCGACAGGGTTCCAGTGCTGGTGCCATCATTTGAACCATTCAGCGGTTTTCCCACTGCAAAAGCACTAGGTGCTCTGCCGGAAAACGGGTTCAATTTTGGCCCCGCAAGCTAGCTGGTCCCGAACCAAGATCACGTGATGAAAGCGGCAGAATGGCGTGACTCTGCCGTCTCAACGAAATGTTTTCTACCGCTGTTTCACTGCATGGTGTGCATTACATGAGAAAAGCGATGCGGTTTTCACAGCTGTGAATTAGGTTGGGCTCTAAGGTCAAACATGCTGCTTTGTATCAGTTCTTATCACAGATAAAAGGACGCAAAAGCACATACTTTTTCGTCCTTTGTGTCCTTGCTTGTAATCGCTGTCTGTGTTTCCCTCTGTGGAAACGCAGGCCCGTTCCGAAGCATTTTGCCAGTTCATTGAAACCTGGCACGAGCACCGTCACCTCGGCGGTGGATAAGTAGCAGGAGTGGGGCCAGCAGATGCTGAGGCACACAGTAAACAGAGGTCACCAACTTTCTGCAGGGCCAATTGCTACAGACCTCCAAACTTCATGTGGCCTTCAGATTAGCTCAAGAACGGTGTGTAGAGAGCTTCATGATAGGGGTTTCTATGGTCGAGAAGCTGCATCCAAGCCTTACATCACAGAGCACAACACAAAGCTTTGGATGTAGCATTAGGAGTTGGGCTCAGCCCTTTAGATCCAGTGAAAGGAACTTATATTTCAGCATACCAAGACATTTTGGACAATTCCATGCTCCCAACTTTGTGGGAACACTTTACGGGATGGCTCCTTCCTGTTCCAACATGACTGCACACCAGTGCACAAAGAGTCCCATAAAGAGCCCTGCCCTCAACCTGACAGAACACCTTTGGGATGAATTAGAGCAGAGACTGTGAGCCAGGCCTTCTTATCCAATATCAGTGTCTGACCTCACAAATGCACTCCTGGAAGAGTCAAAAATTCCCATAAACACTCCTAAACCTTGTGGAAAACCTTCCCAGAGGAGTTGAAGCCATTATAGCTGTAAAGGGTGGGCTGACATCAAAGCCTGTGGATTAAGTCACTCAACAAGTTCATATGCGTGTGAAGGCAGACGAGCCATTACTTCTGACAATATAGTGTATATGCTGCGAAGAATTAAGGAAGTTCTGAAAGGAAAAGGGGATCCAGCCCAGTAATGGCTGCATGTACCTCATAAAGTGAGTATATTTTAGCTACTAGAAAGTTCACCTCCATAAACTGATGTTCCAACTCTGAAATTTCATTGTATGCATAATGATAACCTTATCTTAATAAAAATGCACTGACAGTTCTGATGGAGCTGAACTTATTACAAACAATTTCATCTGCAAATTGCAATGGCTGACCTTTCAGACGTGTAGAAGAACACAGAACATTTTACTGTCTGATCCTGACTATGTGGTAATGAAGTTACCCTTGCTTGTCACATGCATAAATATGGACATTCCACTCAAATAAATCTTTTTTTTTCTTTTTTTTTTTTGCTACTGTGTGATGTTGCAGGTATTTATTAAAGTCAATGGGAAATCTGACACAGAGCCAGCTGTGAGGGACAAACAGGATATCAGTAAAATTAATGTTTCTGCAAAACCCTGAAAAATATTCAGTGACACCTGAAACACATTAACATGTTTTAGATCTTCCTCAGTCACACTAATGGCCGTGTTTGACCAACATTTAAATATGCTGAAGTTAATGTGTGCCAACGGAGAGAACAGCACGATAATATATGCCAACTACATAAACTAAGGCTTTTCAAATCTCTCTATAGTCAACATGGGGGGATTTCTATGGAGAAATGTAGAAAAAAGAAAAAAATTGGACTTCTTCCGTTTATCCTTTTCAGGGTCTTTGGGGGGTAGATGTGTATGCATGTTGGATGGGAAAAAATAAGATAAAAAGAAAATAAAAAGGGGGAAAAAACATTTCTCAGTACTGAGGGGAGACAAACCCACAAAATTAATTTTATGGATTTTATATTGTAGTAATATTGATTCAAATGGTCCATTATGATTACACTCAAATCCAATGGCAGTTACCTCCTTCCAGGCACTTGCTAATCAACTTCTAAATACACTGCTCAAAAAAATAAATGGAACACTACAAGACAACATAACTCCAAGTAAATCAAACTTCTGTGAAATCAAACTGTCCACTTAGGAAGCAACACTGATTGACAATGTCAATTTCACATGCTGTTGTGCAAATGGAATAGACAACAGGTGGAAATTATTGGCAATTAGCAAGACACACTCAATAAAGGAGTGGTTCTGCAGGTGGGGACCACAGACCACTTCTCAGTACCTATGCTTTCTGGATGATGTTTTGGTCACTTTTGAATGTTGGTGGTGCTTTCACACTCGTGGTAGCATGAGACGGACTCTACAGCCCACACAAGTGGCTCAGGTAGTGCAGCTCATCCAGGATGGCACATCAATGCGAGCTGTGGCAAGAAGGTTTGCTGTGTCTGTCAGCGTAGTGTCCAGAGGCTGGAGGCGCTACCAGGAGACAGGCCAGTACACCAGGAGACGTGGAGGAGGCCGTAGGAGGGCAACAACCCAGCAGCAGGACCACTACCTCCACCTTTGTGCAAGGAGGAACAGGAGGAGCACTGCCAGAGCCCTGCAAAATGACCTCCAGCAGGCCACAAATGTGCATGTGTCTGCACAAACGGTTAGAAACCGACTCCATGAGGATGGTATGAGGGCCCGACGTCCACCAGATGGGGGTTGTGCTCATAGCCCAACACCGTGCAGGATGCTTGGCATTTGCCAGAGAACACCAGGATTGGCAAATTCGCCACTGGCGCCCTGTGCTCTTCACAGATGAAAGCAGGTTCACACCGAGCACATGTGACAGAGTCTGGAGACGCCGTGGAGAGCGATCTGCTGCCTGCAACATCCTTCAGCATGACCGGTTTGGCAGTGGGTCAATAATGGTGTGGGGTGGCATTTCTTTGGAGGGCCACACGGCCCTCCATGTGCTCGCCAGAGGTAGCATGACTGCCATTAGGTACCGAGATGAGATCCTCAGACCCCTTGTGAGACCATATGCTGGTGCAGTTGGCCCTGGGTTCCTCCTAATGCAGGACAATGCTAGACCTCATGTGGCTGGAGTGTGTCAGCAGTTCCTGCAAGATGAAGGCATTGAAGCTATGGACTGGCCCGCCCGTTCCCCAGACCTGAATCCGATTGAGCACATCTGGGACATCATGTCTCGCTCCATCCACCAACGTCACGTTGCACCACAGACTGTCCAGGAGTTGGCGGATGCTTTAGTCCAGGTCTGGGAGGAGATCCCTCAGGAGACCATCCTCCACCTCATCAGGAGCATGCCCAGGCGTTGTAGGGAGGTCATACAGGCACGTGGAGGCCACACACAATACTGAGCCTCATTTTGACTTGTTTTAAGGACATTACATCAAAGTTGGATCAGCCTGTAGTGTGTTTTTAACCTTTAATTTTGTGTGTGACTCCAAATCCAGGCCTCCATTGGTTAATAAATTTGATTTCCATTGATGACTTTTGTGTGATTTTGTTGTCAGCACATTCAACTTTGTACAGAACAAAGTATTCAATGAGAATATTTCATTCATTCAGATCTAGGATGTGTTATTTGAGTGTTCCCTTTATTTTTTTGAGCAGTGTATAATATTCAACGATGCTGAAAGCTCAAAGTAGTTTACTTACGCTTTGTGACATTTTGTGTGCACCTCAGATTAATTAGTGGCATATCCAGGATTAAATTACATGCTTAAAATTAGTAGTTGGATGAGCTGCAACAAGCACAAGGCCTTATCAACTCTGCCAAAGCAAATGAAAAAGTTAGCTGCCTAGAAAGTAGCAGCAAAGGTTGTTATTATTTACGAACAAGACTGTGGGCTTTGTTTCATTTCTTAATGTTTACAGTAGGCCATGTATTTATGCATGTATTTTGCCTTGAACCTAAAGCCCTTTCCTACTGCCATCTCACTCCACTGTATACATACACACAATAAAAATTAAATAATAAAGCAAACTGTGAGATTCATGTGTCTGCATCTTCATAAATAACGTGGTAAAGGTGAATACGGATTTTGTTGCACGAATATAATCCTTAATTTTCATATCTGCCCAGCTTGTCTTCTTTCCTTTTTAGAAAGTGTTTTTAACCTTGACTGTTTTTATTACAGTTATGTGTTGGGCTGCATGCAGGGCTGGGCAATTAATCAGATTACAGTCTCCATGGTGATTCTGGCTTCCAGCAATTATGAAAATAAACTTATATTATTTACCTTTTTCCTTCTAAACTTTATTTTTTTTTATTCTTGTGTTATAAATCAAGCACAGCATTTTTTTTCTTTATAGCTTCTTAGTGCAGGTGGAACCAAGATAACCAAAAACAAGCCTTCACTGAATGAGATCAATCTACAGCAGAAGAAGCAAAACAAAGATGTTGTTGTAGGTGAACCTGAAGGATCATTAACAGCTGCCTTTGTCTGTGGATCACTCGGGGTAGCTCACCTAGTCTACTTTCAGCACGCAAGCCCACTGTCTCTCTCCACTGTCCTGTCTCTCTCCACTCAGCCCCAACCGGTCGCAGCAGATGACTGCCCCTCCCTGAGCCTGGTTCTGCTGGAGGTTTCTTCCTGTTAAAAGGGAGTTTTTCCTTCCCACCGTCGCCAAGTGCTTGCTCATAGGGGGTCGTTTTGACTGTTGGGTTTTCTCTGTGTTATTGTAGGGTCTTTACCCACAATACAAAGCGCCTTGAGGCGACTGTTTGTTGTGATTTGGCGCTATATAAATAAAATTGAATTGAATTGAATTGAATTGAATTGAATTGCCACCTGGGCTTCTTCTCTCCCTGTTTGCACCGCAGCCGTCCGGTGGTGGAGGCAGACCGACTTTATGGTTAAATTACTGGCCAGTCTGGGCCTAACTGTGACCTCCATCAGGGTCATCTTTTTTTCAGTTTGTTATTCATCAGAGGCATGTTTAAAGGTGCAAAAGACAGTCTATTACGACACGTTAAAGCTAGAAAAACACACGGTGTGTAGGTCCGCATGTTTTGAATTAGCGGATTTTTCTGCCGGAGGCCTTCCTGATTCGAACCACAGGGATTTGTGTCTCCTCCCAGGAACAAACCAGGGATCTGTGTAAACCAATACACTATGGATTTAAGTTAAGTTAATGAATTATTATGTTAAATGACTGATGTCACAATATTGATGAAAATGACCATGATTCTGAACTATGCCATAATCAAGCAGCCTTAGCTCTGCAGGCTTCAGTTATATCAGTGTATTTTACACAGCTGTGAGTCTGCGAGATCCAGCTCGGGCCCGGCACAGGTAGCTGCACTCCCCCATGTCTTGTGACTGTGCTGTGCTGCGTAGTGGCTGCACAGGCTAGTGGGCTAGAAAGTCATGAGACAATTACATGGCTATGGGGTCACCAGCAAGGTGTGGGGGGGGGCAACTTTAAACAACTGACATCACGCAAGGTGATCTGAAAGGGTTTGCTTGAAGTGAGGAAACTGGACTTCAGAGTGTAAGTACTAAATACTGTCTTCTTCCAGGCCAGTATTTAGTACTTAGACTCCCTAACTTCAAGGTTTCTGTTAGGTGCAGCTGCTCTCATTAGCTCTGTTGTCAATAAAGAATCTCTCCTTTAAAAAAAAACAAAGATCTACTACAATTATTTTTGCATCTCTTTGTGATTTTCTACTTCTTTGCGGTTGTTTTGCGCTTCTTTGAGCTCTTTTTCCGTCTCTGTGACCATTTTTCTGTGTGTTTATGGCTGGTTTGTGTCTCATTGTTTGAATTTCCATCAAGAAATGTTCCTGCCCCCCCCCTTTCCCATTCTCTCAGAAAAGTGCCCCGATGGTCTGTTAAATAATCTCTTCGTGCAATGAAAATGTATTTATCTTATGAGACAGCAGACGTCACGAACACAAAAAGCTGAACTTTCATGAGATAACCTGAGACCCTACAAATGGTGTCAAACCTTGCAAGCTGAATGCAAGTCTAACTTAGAAAACGAGCTGTCAGCGTACTGTCTGCATGCGTGTTAAATTATGTACAAAATGGCAGCAAAGGGCAATGTGCCAATCCATTTAGAGAAAACCTGATAAAACTTGTTCTAATTTTCAGCTTATATAATATTTATGTATTCCTGCTTTGTGTGTCTGTATGGTAAAATGAATAACTGTTGTTAAATGTGTCTCAGTGACTCACCTGACATGCTTTATGAATGACTGAATTCCCGTTTCTGGATCACCGATGTTACAAGCACAGTGAGATGAGTTGAGACACCCTCTTAAAATTCTCTGGCTTGAAGCTATACTCGCTGTTCACTGTTGTGCCTTTTGTATGTTGTATTTGTGGAGATAATTGTAACGCTGAGACGCGAACACAACAAGTCAGACAATATTTTCCTGAATAAGGCTCTCTATCTGCCAGAGGGAGCTGAATCTACAGCGAGCGAGAGTTTACGTTTTTATCTGAGACGCGCGTCTAATGACTCTCGGTATTCGCCCTGCGGCGTCAAAGCCAATGTACGCCTCCCAATTCAATTTCAAGCACACTAAGCACATTTCATTCAGTGATAATATACATCAGTAATCATTAGGGCGTGGTATAGTGCTGAATTACCTGAAATTACCTAAAAATTGGAGGAAGCTTTTGTTCTGTGTGAGAGGGAGAATAAGGTTATCTCGAAAAGGAGGTCCTGAACTTTTTACGTTTCCTGTACCTGGCAAACTCGAGGTCCAAAACAGATACTGCTCTAACAGTTCTGGTGAAAAAGAACGCTTTAACAGGACTTTATGCAGTTCTGCAAACAAAAAACTAAGTACATCTCATGACACACAGTTTTCGTAACTTTCTCTGAGCATTGCACAGTCTGACCTTTGGGGTTAATTTGCTGGGACCTCCACTCCTAGACCACCAACCTGCAACAACCTCTGCTTTTATAGACACCATCACGCTTGCAGATGATCTAGATTAAAAAAGTGCTTTGATTGGCAGCACCTGACTGCTACTTACCCAATGAATTCCTCTGGAAGCAGTAAGTGTGTATTTAGAGAGCACTTCGTTATATTTTACATGACTGCATATTAACCCTTTACACGCACAGCATGACGTCGCATTCCAGCAGATACAAGATGCCAGCAGATGACTCGCAGTCTGACAGGCTGATGTACGTCTTGTTTTACTTAGAGAATGTCTACAAAGTGGTGCAGACAAATGAACAATGAATCAGTGCTCCCTAAATAAACTTACTGCATGTTTAATTTAAAAAAGCAAGAGTCTTTCCTCCAAGTTAAAGACACAAATCCCACAAGAGACAAGCCAAGACAATAGTTTGTCCAACTCCAAAAAAGTACAAATGAAGCGGATCATTGTCTAAACCTTTATGACCTGGCCTGGGGTGTTCTAAAACCTGTATATGCCTTTCAGCACTCAGTGCTGATAACATGCAAGATGCGCCTTCTCCTCTTTAGTCCGAAGGACACAACATCCATGCTTCAAATGTCAAAGGACAGTTTTCCACTTTGCCTCAGTCCATTTTAAAGATTTAGCCCAGAGAGGTCGGCTGTGTTTCTGGATCATGTTCACATATCGCTTTTCCTTTGCATGATGGAGCATTAACCAGCATTTGTGGATGGCACGGTGAACCGTGCTCACCGACAGTGATTTCTGGAAGGGTTCCCGAGCAGTGCAGTGGTTTCCGTGTCAGAGTCGTGCCTGTTTTTACTGCAGTGCTGCACGAGGGTCTGAAGATCGCAGGCGTGTCGATTTTCAGCCTCGTTCCTCGCGCACAGAGATTTCTCCAGATTCTTGCAATAATTTGATGATATTATGTGTTGTAGATGATGAGATATTCAAAGTCTTTGCAATTTTACATTCAGGAACTTCATGCTGAAATTGTCCCACAATTTGTAGACACAGTTTTTGCAGATTAGCGAACGTCTGCCCATCTTTACTTCTGAGAAACGGCCGCTCGAAAAGGCTCTTTTTATACCGAATCATGTTACTGATCAGCTACTAGTTAACCTTATAGTAGCACAATGTTTCTCCAGCTGTTTCCAGCCACGTACCCCACTCTCCTCCCTCCTGTTGCCTCTGCCCCAACTTTATTGAGATGGGACTCTTCAATCAAAATCACAATGAGCCAGTATTTTTCTTAAAATGGTACATTTGATATGTTTTCTGTGTTACACTGGGAATAAAATATGGGTTTGTGACATCAGTCTGTTTTTATTTACACTTAGCGGAATTCAAATATTTTCATAATTAGGTTTGCATTGTGGTCTGGGCAAAAGTTGCGAACCTACCAGACCGACAAAGTCATGGCACGACCTTGTAAAAAGGTAAAGATCAGCAAACATTAAAACCAATCCAGTCTTTTCTGCTTGTGCAAATGGAAAGCTGGGATATGCATCCCAGTTAGAGCTACGTACATGCACCTTTACACTAAGACAGCATAAGCCTCATTTCTTGGACCAGTGGCCATGTAATAGATAATATTCAGGGTAAGTAACGGATGAGGAATCGTTCCCTGATTAAGACGGCAGGATTATTGTTATATTAAAGGAATTCAATAAAAATGTGTAGGACAAAGTATGATGTAAGGAAGAGTTCTGAGAGATGATGGCAACAGCAGACATCATGACTGTGGGTGAGACTCAGAGAAGGAAGGCAAATGCTTGAACCTACAGCAACAAGCAGACTGGGGTTGAGTGCGTCGCTCGAGGACACTCTGTCAGAGCCCATGGCTGTTGACGGACACGCTGAGTGCCGCAGGGAAAGATATAAAAGGCAGCGAGAACAGAAAGAAGAAAAGAAAGAGGAAACTACATGCGACGATCCGAGACAATTAGAGTTTTATAATGTGTCACTTATTCCTCTTTGAGTTCCTCTTCCCTACAAATGACATCCAATTTAATTGCAGGCTAGCTGATAATAATTTGTCTCTTTCAAGATGGGGATTGTTTGAAATGTCTCTGGACAAACGTTTGACGCCTTATCAAGATCAGGTTTTATAGCTGAAAATCATCCATTGTGTGGTGATGAAAGAGCGGCTAAATCTATGGACTAAATAAATGGTGAGAAAGTGGCATGAAAGAGAATGAGATCTTTAATTAAGGGATTTTATACTAAAAACGTTTTAATTGGCTGGAGGAAATAATCATAACTTTAAGCTGAATTTAGGTTCCCTAATCTAACGCGTCATTCTTATTCATCAAGAGACGATTCGCCTCCTCTGCTTGCCTTACATGACCTGATTATTAACTTTTGGTTGCGAACAATCCGTCTTCTCTTGGTTGTATGAAACCATCTTCGCAGTATGCACCCCACTCACTTATTTCCCCTCATACCTGTACTTACTCCAGTGTCCTCTCATGTGGAAAAAGAATCCTCTCTTTACCTTTCTCAGTGCTTCACTCTTTTTCCCCCCTTCAATTTTCCCAGAACTTGCTTCTGTGCACGATCTCTAACAGGCCACAGCGCCCGACTTTAATGGAATATTACAACATTTAGTCCCCGATTATTACAGTAATGTACTTGATGTGTTCTTCCACTAAACCACTTTAGATAAGAATAAGATAGACTCTGCACTGACTGAAAAGCCGTACTTCGGTGATGCAGAGATGGACTTGCGTTTGATTGCTTTTAATGGGTTTAGACTTCACTGACAACGACGGCCACGGCACAAATGAGTTCCTTAGATTTTGACAAACTCATTTCATTGTGTTTCTGCCAGACACACAAAGGTGCATGACCCTGAATCAACAAGCAAACCAAGCTGAGCTGGTCTCAGAAGAGCTTCCACAGCGTCTGTAACACACACTCGATTTCAGTGACTTTAAAGCCCTTGGGCTGAAGTAAACAGAACTGAACTGCGTACTGAATATGAAAAAAGGAAAGTGTTTAGACCAGGGCTGTAAACGCTCTTGCTTTAGACACCAGCTCCCAGGCTACGTCTCAGCCACAAAGTCTCCCCTTTTATGTGTTAACCAGCCCTCCCCTGCACACTGGACAAAGTCTGAGTATCAGGCTTTTTCTACATTTCAGTTTACACAATGAATTTACACGGACCTTATCAAAATAACAAAAAGCCATGTGTGTACATCAGGGGGCCACTGGTGAGGCACAGAGCCACTGGGGGTGGAACCCAGACAGCTAGCTCAAAAGATATGAAGTAAAATCACAGAATTAAGTTAATTTTCCCTAAAAAAATTAAATTAAATAAAAAAAAAACAGAAAAGAAACAAGTTTGCTACTGTATGACCTTTTAGCACAACTCAACTTGGACACTTTACTGTTAATACAAATTGTTCCTATGTGGGGCATGATCCTTATTCAGTGATCTTGAAACAACCAAAAAAAACAAAAAAAAAAAACAGTATCCAACGCTGAGAGGGTCTGTGGAGCTTGAATTTATTACACAACTGTAGGTTCATACAGCAGCATGATCCATATGAGCGTCTCCACACAGAGAGAGCTGCAGACCTTTATTTCATCGGGCCTCGTAAAACGACCCTGATTTTGAAACTGGATCAATCACAATGCACGGTGAATGAACGGTAAATGACAGCGTGTGCCTCGAACACTTCACACAGGTGGTCTGTCACATGGCTGCCTAACCAATATTTTGTTCTGAGGGCCACCACAGCTCAAGGGATGCTACTTTACTGTAAGTGTGTAGATGCATTTCCCACAACTACTAACCTCTCAATTTTATCAACAGTGTCAAGTAACAAGGAAAACACATTTTATTATATTATAAGTCGCAACTGTGAAACTGATTTCATGTGCTGCGTCTGCACAGTGTATTCCTTTCAGACGGTCCCTTCAAAGAACTCATCACTCAAATCAAAGTCAAAGTTTATTTGTCACGTACATGTTTAAACGAGGTACAAAGCAGTGAAATTCTTTGACGACTGCTCTTCCACAATAGCCCGAAGATGAAGGATATAAATAGTTACAGAATAGTTTACAAATATAATCAAAATGTAATCAAACACATACTCAGAAATACACACTAAGATTAAACGAAAATAGAATAATTAACAAAATATAGTAAAAATATAATATAAAACATATCAAAATATTAAAAATACACCAAAACAGGGTGTAGAGTGCACAATGCAGTGCAAATAGTACAAACGGTGCAAATAACACTGCAGTGCAAATATCATGACATGATCGTCTAAATCAGTGGGAGAGTCGGTGCATTATGAATGGTGTGTGGGTGTGTGGGGTGTAGTCCATCAGAAGATCCTCCTCAGCCTCTCTGTGTTAGCCTTCAGGGAGGGAAAGAACTTCCCTGACCTCGGAGAGACGAGTCCATAGTTGGGATGGCTGGGATCTTTCACCATCTTCCTGGCTTTGGTCTGGCACCACCTGTAGTAGATGGTCTTCAGGTCAGGAGGTTCAGTCCGAATGACGCGCTCTGCTGAACGCACCACTCTTTGAAGAGCTCGTCTGTCCTGCTTGGTGCTCTTCCCAAACCAGACCGCGATGTTCCCCATGAGATGCTTTAGTGGTGCAGGTGTGGAAGTCCCGCAGTACCTCGGAGGGCAGCCTGAAGTCTCTAAGACGCCCGAGGTGGTAGAGATGCTACATAGCGCTTTAGAAAGCTTCTTTACAATGCTGCTGCTGTCTCTGCCTTGATGTCAAACAGTCCTGTCAATCCAAGTGTTTTTTTAACAGGACTTCAATTTTTAACTTTTACAGGAATATTTGAGCCCTAAGTTTTTAAACGATACTTTTTTTCTATTTTTTTTCTTCATACACCAGAGAATTTTAAACAAACAAGATGTGACTGACGTGCTGACTTTCAGCTTTAACTGAGAGGATTTAACCATAACATTGCATTAAATGTTTAAGAATTACAGATATTTTTACACAGTTCACCATTTTCAGAGGCTCAAAATTAATTGGACAATAGACTGATGAATACCTTCATGGCCATGTGACACCTGCTCTCTCATTATTTCACTGCAAATTAAGCAGATAAATAATCTGGACCTGATTTCAAGTGCTGAACTTATATTTGCTAGCTTTTCAAAGGAACACCAGGAGGCCTGGAAGCGCACAGAAGACAACTAAAGTGGATGATAGATTCGACCCTTGGCTGGGAAAACCCCTCGCAACACTTGGTCAAGAAAAGAGGTTTGCAACAAGGTGTAAACCACTGGCTATACTCAGGAACAAAAAGGTCAGATCAGACTTCGCCGGAGAACATCTAAAAGAACCGGAGCAGCTCTGGGAACAAAAAGAATCCTTGGACAGATGAGCCAAGATTAAAGTCTACTAGAATGATGGAGAAATATGGAGAAGGAGGGGAAACAGCTCACGAGCTGAAGCATAGAACAACATTTGGCAAATATGATGGCGGCTAGATTATGGCACGGACATGTATGGCTGCCAGTGGAAAGGAGTCACTAGTGTTTATTGAGGAGGAGACTGCTGACAGAAGTCACAGGGTGAGTTCTGACGTGTAGAGAGCTACTCTGTTCAGATTCAACCAAAGCTGTAAACTAGACTCTACTGTTTTTCATGATTTGGTAAAGCTGTTTCTAGTCCTTTCCCCCAGGCTAAGAGCCAGGCTAAGCTAGCTGGCTGCTGGTGCAAGCTTCATGATTTACTCCTCGAACACGAGCGTGGCATCAATCGCTCATCAACCATTCAGCAAGGAAGCAAATAAGTGTATTCCCCAAATACCTTCTTTCAAAATATTAATTTCGGCAAATTGAAAGCAGCTGCTATTTATAATTCCACACACTAGTCGCAATTATTTTGCTGCACTTGGCTTCAGTTGTCTCTGAATGTGTTCATTTAGTACTTCCTCTTGACAAACATTCCCCATCTGCAGATGAAGACAATTTGACAGACGAAATTAGGGATAATTAAGCACTCAACTGTAGCACTGAAAAATAGTTTCATTTAAAAAAAAAAAAATTTCATCCAAGTTGACTCTGTGTTTCAGCTAATTTAAAAAATAAAAAAGACTTTAAAGCCGTGACATACTTTAAGCTACAGGCGATCGTTATTATCATAAATTACCATACAGTCATTAAATATGAGCCTTCATTAAGACTTGACATGGTCTGAACTGGAAGACTTGACGTCTCACTCGGAGTTGCATTTTGTTACCAGTGAAGTACAACGAGAAGTACAATGTGTTTCTTTGGGTTGTGTTCACAGCAAGAGAATCAACTCAATTAATGTGACACTGGTGTCCCTTAAACAATTAACACAAATCAATGAGGACTTTGCTTCTGAGCTGTCACACATCTGAAACAAAGGACTGAAAAATTATTCCACCGATATTATTTCTTATGTCAAAAAAAAAAAAAAAGCAACAAGAAACTCTTCATCCAAACACTGGCTTCATTAGCGGTCACAGGAGCTGATTTATGAATTAAGCATGACAGGGTTGGCAACCCTCATTTCCATGACTACTGTTTCTATTGGAAGCGTCTGCCCTCGCTGAGAAGCGAAGATCGAAATGCGCGCGAGTTTACAACCAAATCGTTCATCTCAGCGACACCTGTCAGAGCCCGACCGACCTACACCCGTACGAAAGGTCTAATGAACGAATCGGTAATGTGCCTCTGCCAGGGCCTGCTGAATTCCCACCACTGACTGCATGTCCCCGTCAGGTCACGTGACAAGCGTCTAAGAGCTGTAATCAAAGAAGTCCTCGCACTCGACGAGTGAGACGAACATGAACGGAGGAGTGAACGGCCGCGAAAACACAAGCGTCAGAATGTCGGAGGCAAGTCACGTTTCATACCCATTACGTGTGTTGTCACAAATACTCCCGCTTTTTGTTTGTTCCTATCATGATGAAACCTCTGAGAGGTGAGGAACTTCTGTCATCTATTTCGGCCGAGTCGAAAAAGGTTCAGGGGGACTGAGATGCCACTTTAAAGCTCTGAGTTGAAGTCATTTCAGAACAGTAATTTTCCCCTTTCTCTGCGAGCAGGTTACCTACACACCACTCTGTCAGCTTTCTGAAAAATCCTCGGCAGGGGATTGCCAGCTATAAAGTGTGCATTAAACAGATCTATCACGGAGGCAGATCATTGGCTGCGACTGGCACTGGTGTCCAATAATACAGTCTGCTATCTCCAATTTCAAATGACAGACAGGGAGATGGGGGACAATAAACACATTTTACCTCCTCACACACTCCTACTGTGTCTCTCTCAGACCAATCCTTTCTCCTGTTACGGTTTGATCATCAGATCCCTCTCTCTCTCTCACTGAACGCTGAAGGTTTTCAATTTAGCCAAGCTATGATTATGTTTCCTATTTTTATTATCATGAGAAGAAAAAAAAAATCGTAAGTGTCGATGGTCTGTTTTGTTCATTTATTGTAGCGCTGCACTCTTGCTAACCTCACCATTGGGACTGATTTGCGTATGAATGTGTTTTTCTGGGGGTTTTGTTACAGCGGGGAAAGCATGGACCTTCAGAAATGTGTCTGTGGAACATTTATATGTGTGCTTCTTCTACAAAATAATGAATTTGCACCGGGGAGGACAAAAGAATGGGCTCTTCTTTTCAGGTGAAAGGAGGCAGACTGTTAGAGACAGGTTGCTTGGAGAGCTGTGGGATTATTCCACTGTTTCATGTTGAACGTTATCATGGGCAGGCAGACTGATGTGAGCTAAAACTAGCAATGCAGCACAACACCTAACCAAGGTCAAGCACTTCCTCTCCGTCTCTCTGCCTGTCTCTGCAAGTCGTAGGGAGATTTGTTCGGGAAAAAGTGAGATGAAATGTCAAGAGCAGAGTGATTGCCTGGGAAAGGGAGATCCTAATTAACTCTCTCTGGTGGAGCTCTCCTGCTACCTCCCTCATGCTGCGTGTGCCTGTATGAATCTTTCATCTCCTCCTCCTCGCCTTGCCTCAGAGGACACGGCTCCACTTGCAAAGCCAGCCAAAGGACAGTCGGATACGACGAATGCAAAGGTCAAAAAATAAACAGTGTGGAAGTGAATGACAGACCCTCTCTCAGGGATGAAGACCGACAGCACACCAATCCCTGCAGGATGTGTACAAAGCACAAGCAAGTAGCACAGAAGAAGTAGTAACATCAACTGGTGGTCGGTCAGTGAAAAGGAGAATATTGACTACGGTGGCCTCTGAAGTCAATACCAGGATGATGCTGCTGTTTTGAGTCCTTAATATTGTATAATTAACACCATGCTTTGGAGGGAGAAGCACAACTGCAACAGATGCTGGTGAAATGATTTACTTGTTAAGGTACATTTATACTTTGCTTCGTCCTTTCCATATACTTAAACAGACCCTTGGGCTTTCTAACGTCTCCTTAACAGGCTGTAGCTGGTGAAAAGTTTAGTTAATTTAGCCATCACGGCCCACAGACACACACATCTGTCTGCCACCGCTGCCGTCCACTGCATCGATACATCAATGTGGCCGCAGTGCTCGGATGAAGCAGCGCCTCCTGAGCTGGGCAATATGCTCGGCTGAACACGAGGACAGCCACATTCACCACAGATGAGCACACATTCCTATGGTGCTGTTTTCGAGTCCACTAACAGTCTGCCTGAAGAGCGCATTTGTAGTTGGTCCAATGGAGGACGCCTGTTTGAACCCAAGCAGACCATTGCAGCAGCAGTGTACTGCATAAACGTATATCAGGACAGGACAAACATTTATGCATTCATACTTTTCCAGCTGTTTGTTTTTGGTTTTGTTTTTTGTTCTAGAAATGATAAATGATAAATGATACTGCAATATAAAAACAGATAGCTTCAGTAACAGCCGTATGCCTAGAATTAAAATGCACTCACTAGGTAATTATATTGTCTCAGTGCATTGTAAAATGATATGACTTGTTAAATAAAGCTAGGTAATTAATAAAAGAGGAATAAATTATTAGATTGTAAATTGAAGATGCGGAAAAATCCAAAAGAAATGGGACTTTTCTCGGCCTGCACGAGAAGTCCCACCTCAGGACCGTCACGAAAAAAAGCTACCGAAAGCTTCAGGCCACAAAACAGAGTTACTGACCTTCAAGGAAAAGCAAAGCTGTTACATCAGACTGAGCTGCCGGCTGTGTTGTCTTCAATTCTGGAGAAGGATGAGAACCTGGAGGTTTTGGAGCTGATGGAAGCACACAGCACAGGTTTCTCTGGGGATGGATCATAAGCAGCCTCCCGCAGAGCTCTGAGATCAAAGCCAACCAATTATAACAGAACTTAAACCTCTGTATTCACACTGTGCACTGGATGACTATGACTTTATTACCAAGTTTCACAACCCTGTCTGTGTCTATACATTTTCTTGACAAATACAGAGGCTCATTTAGACACAACAGCCAGATTTCTCAGAGTAAAAAAAAGAAAAAGAAAAGGCATGTGTCTCAATAATGGTGTGGGTTAAAATCATTGACCTGCACTGATTGTGGGTGTAAATGCTAATCTTTTATTCATCTTCAGCTCTTCGTCTGTGATGAATAGGATGCCGTTCGGTCTATTCAACATATAAGGTCACCTGATTTGATTTATTTGGCAAAATGCTAATTCTACCAACATATTTCTAAAACAGTTCTCCAAGCAGGCGTTTAACAAAAGCAGTCATGTATTGAAGAGATGGCGCCCTTCATTACTCAGTATATTGAAGTGGGCTGTGTCAATAAAGGTCAGGTGCTTCAGTGAAATGTACTCAGGTGCCATGAAGTTATCCATCAAACAAGACATGGATGTGGCACGCATGGTTAATGAAGGCAGACCAGCCATCACATGTATCATTGAGCTGTGCGTGTGTTGATGGATGGGAGCTGCTCATGTTCCCGTAAAAAGCCTTATTATCATTATTAAAACTGATATTATTACAGAGTAGACAAAGAACTCAAAAATAAATGTTTATTAAACTGCATGATTACATTTAGTTTTCTCATCTTCATGAATATGAGGTTCGTCATACTGACCTGCTGTTTTGCAGGGATCGGCCATGAGTCCTCTAAAACATGCAGAAATGAGTCATAATTGCAGAGCTGATTTTTTTTTTTCCCCTGTGTGTGCCGTTTGCTGCACATTAAGACAAAATAAACAATATAAATCCAGTAAATTACTGCCCAGCTTGTGGTCTAAGGTAGGACTTGATTGGATGAGATGCCATCTGGAAAACAAAGAGTCTTCCATTGATGTTTATCGAGGAGGATATTGAAACAGGAATGGCTTCTGTATCATTTGATTTTCTGACTGATCCATGTTTTTACTGTTATGGTAAAATTGCATTTCCTGCAAATGCTTATTTTATCAAGATCCTGCTTTTTTTAAAACAAAAAACAAAAAAAAAAACAGTCTGCACATTTTCAATTCTTGAAATCACATCTACATTTCCCACAGCATCCAGGAGGCCAGCATGGCCACGGATGTCGGTCAGAGTCACGAAAAGATGCAGCATGCATCATGTGTATAAAAACAAGCTGGTAAAAAGTACGTATATAACAGTATGAATGCATTTTAACGTCGTTTCCTATAGAGTCTGTGCCCATCAAGCAGGAAGCTTCTTTGCTGTTTTTACCTGCAACACGCACCTGCCTTTTACTTTGATGCCTTCCACGCAAACGCACATTATCAACAGAAATCCTGTGGTCTCACACTTGTGGTGAAGACAGCTGTGTGTGAGGCTTGAATAATGTTGATTATTAAGTGACAGGAGCTAAATCCTCACACACCAGCTCGTGTTTCTGCAAATTTTGTCTCATGCCACTTGTGCGAGGAAAAAAAAAAAAAAAAAAAGGATAATGAGAAAGCTTTTGTTACAAGTGCTGGACCAAAAGAGAAAAAAATCTGCATAGCTTTAAAAAAAAAAAAAGAAGAAGAAGAAGAAGAATCTGCTGTGCTCCTACTGTGTTTTATTAATAATTCATCGCAACATTTTGATCAGTTGGATCTTCCTCTGGCTCTTTTTCAGGTATGATCCCATTTAATATTTTTTTATAAAGAGCTCTCTAAACAGTGAAAAACTAATCAAGATGATCAGGTTAGCACTCAAAAAGCACTACGGCTGCAACTAAAGATTATTTTGGTAGTCGACCAGTCAACGATTATTTCAATCTTACCTCACCTGTTCAAACCTGCCCACCTGTTAATATCACCGTGTTGTCTCTTCTCACAATTAAAATAATGACCCATAAAAACACAAGTTTGAAACTAATCAAATGAATTTTTAACATTAATGTGACCATAACAATAAATATCAAACAATTTGCAAAAATGCATATTAAAGTGAATGCAATTTTTATTTTGAAATTAAAATATAATGTGCAAATAGATAAAAAATGGCCTCTGTCCAAAAGTTCAAATAAGGCTTCAAATCAAATTAAAAAAGATTTTCCCTCCAAAACAGCTGAAAAGTTTACAGATGATTCAGTTCACGAAGAGGTTTATTATCCAGAATGAACGCTGATATTAATGCGAGGGGAAAGTAGGAGCTAACGTAGCTGCTCCTATCGTTCTTCACTCGTTAGCTAACATAAGTGTAGCGGTGCCACTTAGCAAACATCATCCCTGTTTCTGACAGGTAAACTAACAGAAACATTACTGTACAGACATTAGCAGGTATCAACGACACACTAAAACGTACCCATCCAGAGCTCACGTCACAGCTCCGGGGTGCCGCCGTTTTAAACGCTCAGCATTGCAGCGATGCTGCAGCAATATACAGCAGCGCAGCTACAGACTCACTCTGCAGAGTGTCACAGCACTCTTCTTTCACAGCCACAGCTTATCGGCACATTTTATGGATGACTGAAGTAACTTCTCTCTCACACCGATAGACTCACCTCCCACAACAAACCTGCTAAGTTAGACCAAGTCACTCAGCTCAGTTTAACAGGTGCTGTCAAGCCGATCTTACCCTGAGTTCTGATTAGTGAAGGCCTGCGGACTGCTGAAGAATTAATTTTTGGTTTAATTACGGTTTTTCATCTTCTACTCCTGCTGCACCATCCCTCTTTTCTGCTTTCCAAGCCCAGCCTCCCTGCGGAGGAGGCTCATTTCCAATGCTTGTATCATGTATGCATGATCTCATTTTTTCAGTTATTGCACAGAACTTGTGTGTGGGAGGGAACATAGATTGTTTGATAAATCGTCAGTTTTGCTTTCACGCTTAGCTCCCTCTTCACCACAACAGCGTCTCCATCACTGCTGAGGCTGCACCAATCTGCCTGTCAATCTCTTGTTCCACCATCTACTCTCCCTTCACTCGTGAATAAGACCCTGAGCTACTTAGGCCGTTTTCCCATACGGAACGACTCGGTGCGGGTCGACTCGGTCGACACAACTCGGCACGGTCGTGTTGTGTTTCCATTGCAATTGAGGACCACCACGGTGTGGGTGGAGTAATTCGTATGCGGCTCAAAACACAACAATGGATGAGATAGAGGCAAGCTAACAGCTAATGCCAGTTTAATATCATCATCATGCATAACTCCCCCGTACAATGTTTTAATGGATGACGGTTATCATTAAGTATAACCCTATAGCCCTGAACATGTCATGGCAACAATTACCGTAATAACACCAAAGTAATCCCCTACGTTGGTTGTGAAGTGCAGTTTCTCAGCTTTCAGAAACCATTTGAATTCTTCCATTATTACGGTAATTCAAAGTTCCTTTGATCTGTGCTAACCAGCTGTTAGGGGCAGGTAACGGTGCTTCAGCAGCGATCGCCCGGCAGTACAGGGCTATAATATGTATGCTGTGTGTGCGTTTCAGATGGCTCTCATGTTGTGAAACTACCGCTGCAAACTGTCAGTCTGGGCATTCAACTGATGCTTTGCGCCTCCCGTTTTTGCTGTCGGGTTTTAAAAATGGCACGCTGATTCTGGTGAAGGAGTCGCTCTCATGACTCCGCTAGTGACGACTCTCCCTGGCCAATCAGTGGCATGCTGTCCTCCGCGTCACATTTTCGGATCACCCCGGATCGCCTAGAACCTCGGGTGAGTGAGTACGGGAAAAGGACCTGCAAAGTGGACCTGATTCTAATGGAAACGCCATCAAATCGCAGCGAGTCAATTCAACCCGTGCTGAGTCGTTCTGTATGGAAAAGCCCTATTAAACTATTCCACTCTATCTCACGTTCAGGTGCTAATTTTCATCTCAGTGGCTTAATACCCGGTTACAAAAGCCCCAGTGCGAACTGAAGGTCATCATTTGCTGCTCATTCCACAATGGAGTCCAGCCCTTCTCCAGGAGCCTGGAGCTGTTGGTTGAGGTGAGCACAACTGTATCTAGTTGGTATCACTCAGCCTCAAGCATTTGCTCAGCTTCTTCCTCATTAGAAGAGTGATGTTCCATGTACCCAAAGTCAGTTTCAGTGACCAATTGGACCAACAAGTCCTCTGCCTTTGACTACCAACCAATGCACCACACTTTACAGCCCTTCCTGCAGATGTTGGGTCCACAGGAGGGCTGGCCCAGTGCGGCTCATTCGGGCCACACAGGCTAAGGTCCGACCACCAGGCCCTCGCCAATAAGCCCTGTCCCGGACTTAACTCAGAATATGCACTTTTCCCTAGCAATCTGTGGTTGCCAAATGGTCGTGAATAGACTCTAGGCCTTCACAACTGGGGCCTAAACAACATACAATTAAATTAAATGGATTGGACCAGCTCATTGCTCCCAACCTCCGGTCCAGTTTTTCAAAGTCAGGATCAGAGCAATGTCCAATCCAAATATCATAGCAGTGCATTCCTATTGCAGAGGAGCTGGAGCCCATCTCTGCTGTCAGATTGTGAAAAGTGGGGCACATCCTGGACAGGCCACCAGTCACACAATTCAATCACAGTGGTAACAGAGGGAGAGTCTGGACTGTGGGAGCTAGCAGGGGCGCCCAGAAATAACCCACTCAGGCACAGGGAGAACATGCAAATGCTCATAAAGGCCCCAGGACCTTCTTGATGTGAGGCTAAAGTGCTAACCATTACACCACCACGCTGCCCAGTCATCACCATTTAATACTAATATATAAAACTTTAGGGTGATTCTGACTGATCACAGTTGCTTTTTATGATATTCTTGATGACTGGATTTTTTTTTCTGACCACTATGATCAGGTAAGAAAAATCTGATAACACTGATTATCTTTACTACGGTTGTCGTGCCAACTACTTCAGTAGTCAGAAACAGAATATGTAACTAATCCTACTAATGGAAAAATGCCCTGAGGTTATGTAAAGTACTATGGAGGCACAGCAATGTGTGGACTTTGTCTTTTTCTTTCTCACTTGTGTGAACAAGTTCCCACAACTGTGCAGAACTGTCAAAGCCGCCGCCATTAGCTTTCCAAGGAGCTGTGCTTTTCTTCCTGTCCTTTAGAATTCTACAAAAGCAAAAATCTTAGACACCAAATTACAAAGAAAACTGAATAAAACATTACCTGAGCTAATCTTTCAGTGTCCTTTTCAGATAAGGGACTGAACATACTAGAACTACTAAAAAATGCAAACATCTTTTTCTTTTTTTTTTTTTAAATCTACTCACACAGTCCACAGTGCTTTTATGCTTGAGAAAACAAATGCTGCTTTTATGCTTTAAAAAGGGATCAATCTAGGCCAATCCTTACTGTGGTATGCCTTTAATTTGGGGGTTCCCAATTCTGTCTGTGTCTGTATTCATTTGTCTCAGTGAAATACCATCTCCAATTGGGACTAACTGCAGATGCAGTTATTCTGGCACTGTGCCTTACACTTCATCATGCTGGTAGAGCCCAATTTAAATTAACTTGACTGCGGTATATTTGGCCTGTTGGTGGCTTTTAGATTAGAGAGCTGGACTGGTGAGAATGTCGCCAATTAGAATCCGCAGATCAGCTACACACATTTAAGTAGTTATTTAAGTAAATGCTTCCTCATTTTCCTCACATACTGTCATTAAAGTGTCTAAATTAGAGGGGGATAACCCTTCCATGTTGCTTAAAACTAAGAGTCTAATTGCATAATTGCAAAGAGCTTAATTGCGTTTTGTCTCCACATCACCAATATGTGAAAAATGGAAATTTGCCCAGCAGTACTTTAATTTCAAGCCATTTAATACCCACAAAAGATAAAAGAAAGCAGATTTCTCTGCTCACAATTCAGTGATAAACTCCAGAAAGAAGAAATTTCGTCACTGAACTCTCCATGCTTCCTGTCAGTCAGCAGCAGGGATCACAACAGGTGGATGTATGGCTCTGAAGCCTGTATCCTCTTCTCTCAAACACAGGGCTGCTACACATGAAAAGACAGCTTGTTGAACTCATTATATCATGATGCACCCATGAATTACAGCACAAACCTCTATGTCAGGGCTCCTAATTAGCAGGATCTTTTTCAGAATAACAGTAAGAATAACAGTCCACTCAATCATCTGTCTTTTGAAAACTGGGTCACTATGTTTGCACTGCCTGTGGTATGTAGTCTCTACTCCTTAGTATGTGTTTTACCGAAGATTCAAAGTGTAGCAGCTGCTTAAAGACTTATCCTCTGTTATCCTCTGTTATTCTCTGATCAGGTTAAAAGGGAATTAAAAAGAAGAAAGAAAAAAAAAAGAGTACTGTGGAAAAGTATTTGGTGTTACAAGAAATGTGTGGATGATTGATACACTTGTGCAAGGTACTTGGCGTGTAGGTTGCACCAAGCACCTTGGAGAAATTGCCACAACTCTTCCCAGCGTCTGTCTTGCTGTAAGGCTGAACTGGTGGTTCTGCAGCAGAAAACATCTGGGGATGACCACGTGGTTCCCGGTCGTCTACAATTATCCATCTATCCTGTTCCGTTTATCCATTTCAGGGTTGCGGGGTGGGGGTTGGAACCAGCTGTCATACGGCAAGAGGCAGGGTACACACTGGACAGGCTGCCAAATCTGTCACAGGACTAATACATACAGAAACACAGACATCCATTCAGGCTCATATTCACACTTATGGCCAATTTAGAATCACCAATTAGCCAAACCCCATGTGGGAGGAAGCCGGAGTACCCGGAGAAAACCCACGTAGACACGGAGAACATGCAAACTTTGCACAGAAAGGCCCCGGCCTGATTTTGAGGCCTTGGATCTTTCTGTGAGGTGACAGTGCTAACCACCGCCGCACCACCATGCTGCTGCCTACAAGTTAAATCTTAGTTTTTAACATTTTTTTTAATACCACTCTTTAACAAATCTGTATTTAGACCAAATTTGGTGTAAATACAGATCAACAGCAGTTCCCTTTGTTGATTTTGTTTTTAAACGACTTAAAACCCAATACAATTAATTTTTCAAAAGAAGAAATGGCTCATTTTTGCATGTCAGTTCAAGTTTTGCAAGTCTACTCGTGGTTTTTCTTTGCATTGCACTCTTGGACTCTTCACCAGCTGATCCTGTTAACAGTTTTACTGCCTGGAGCGAGGCCTGTAAATGTATCTTTAGGTCTAGTTTGATGTGTTTCACGGAGGCGATGCTAGTGCACAGTCATACTTCAAAGGCAGCTTCAGGACTTTTCAGGTGGACGGGGATGTTAATCCGACCAGTAAGAGAAAGTGTGAAAGGACGGCAGTTGTTATGAATCTCAGACGTGTTACTCTGAATGAACACAGGGTTCTAGCCAACGCTGAGCGTTTCAGCAGTTAGCTACCAGAGCGGATTGCTATCATAACAGTAAGCTAGCGAGGTGGCCATTAGCATTTGCATTGTTGCATTTGCATGGTTGTTCGGTATGTTCGGTCAGTGCCGAGAGGGACACCCCCACCCCTCCAATGCAATTTGGAGGGTCATCCAAATGCATTTGGCGGTCGTGATGGGCTGTGGACAACAGATAACCCAGACCACCCTCTGCACCACTTACAGGCAGCAGACAGGCTTAAGCTTTGAATTAGTAAAGTATATTTAAGCAAGTGTTTTTAAGAAGACATGTAGACACCCTCGATAACATTAAACATCCCACGCCACATATTTATATATAAATGTGGAGGACTAATGTGTGCCAAAGGAAAAAAATAAAATGGCAAAAATAACTTTTACTAAAACAGGAAGTACTGTTCTAAGTAATTTTAGAAGTAAATAAAATACACTTACTGTATATAGTACTTTTTTAGTCCCATCAAAGTACTTTACACAATGATCTACAAACATCAGTGAGTGTGAGCAGCAGACTGTGTTTGGGGGAGATTTGGTAATGTGTCCTAAACAGCTGGATTTATGATCGGCACCAGGTCGCTGAGGTCAAAACTGATCAGTGTAAGACTACCTGGAGCAATAATTATAATGTCATTCATCCTTTTCTATTCAATGTCTAATGTTCCCTTTTAAAATCAGGCAAGCTTTGCCTAATTTAATCTTTTTTCTATACTGAATTCTGTTATTTTTGGAGATGCCAGTCTCTAACATAAAGGAAAGCATTTTGTAATGAAGCTACTATTCCCATAAGTCTTAAACCGTCATTATGGCTCATACATAAGTCAACTGAATAACCCAATTTCTTTCTACATTGAGGTAACACTAGGCTTGATGGCTCCACTTCTGATACTGCTCTAAGCTCAGCAGCATTTTTTTGTCTGCCAAAACAGCTAATTTAACCTCAGTTAGTGACCAGATCCAGTCCCTCAGCGGTCTGACGCTAATGTTTAATGGCATCATAAAGTCTTGTCTGGCCTGACAGCTTTCCAGGGAAAGACAGTCAAGTAAACAGCCAAAAGTCAATGCTGGCCTGAAGCATCCTGGGTACACAGGCTTCATTAATGTAAGACCACCACTCTTCTAAGTGAAAGAAATGAGCCACCGGGTAGGACAGATGCCCAGCAGGGAGATGCTTTCCTCTATCTCTGTGCTTAATCCAATTCGTGACTGAAATGGTTATAAGTTCATTGCATTTCATGCCCAAGATATGAAACCATTTGTGATGGCATAATTTTTATGCAGTCATGCTCAGTTCCTCAGCTTTTGCCATGAATGTGGATAACACAAAATCATTATCAAGAATGCACAGAAGTTTCACTGAGAGCCTGTGGAGAAGCAAAGTGCCGTAGTCGGTCAGGTTCTCACTTCTGTTGGGGCTTTAAAAAAATAAATAAATAAAATAGATGTTTTTTTAGGGGGCCTCATCAGAAGCTTCTCAGACCTGCTGGGACTTGAAGAACCTTGTCTCTCCTTCACCGAGGCTTAGAAGGCACACTTCACACACTGTAAAACCAAACACTCAGGTCGAGATTAAAGTGGGGAAGGAAGATGAGAAGTAACGTAGTTGCAGATTCTTAACAGCACTCCCCGATGAAGACAGACTACAGCAGCAATGGGAACAGAAGCACAGCCCCAGTTTGGCTACCAGTCTGCATTTCAATCTTACTCAAACCAATGGAAACACCGTTTTCCTTCTTATTGTAACATTTTCTTTCATGTTAGCCACGTGCATCTGCAAAAGTTCATTGCATCACACAGATAAGCATCCTCATACTCCTCTGAGGACAGTTCAGCCTCTGAGACGTGTCATCACAGCCAGCTCGTTCTTGGTTTCGCATTACTTTATTGTTCCCCCGAATTTTCCTTCTTGTCCACTTGTGCTTTTGTTGGTTATTTTCTGTATTTCACAGAGTGGCAATTCCAGACCCAGAGAAAGTATTTGCACTTGATGTTTTTTTCTCAGTCAAAGATGGGCAAATAGCCCTTTTATTTCTGCTGCCACGGCCCCTTTCTGCATCACTTTGTTGACTTGTGAAGCTTCTGTAAAAATCTTACTCAGGATCATGCTCATTTGTGACTTTTTGTTGCAAATAAACACAATCACACTGACTGGGAAGAGTGTGCAATGGTAAATGGAGAGAGATGTTCTTAGCGACTAATTTCAGAGTCCATTAAACAGGAGGGAAAAAATGACTAATTTACTAGTCGAAAAGTAAGAAAACAATCAGAAAAGAGTCAAAATTGAGTGCAATTACATGGGCTGGTTAAACCATTTGCCACACAAATATTGTACACATTTATTTAGTATATATTTAAGAGCCAGTAACACAGTATTTTTTTCAACTGCAAATTATGCCCCCACTTCATTAATATCACTTTAATTGAATAAGTCTTTTGCAGTTTTTAGTGTAGGAAAATGGGATTGTGATGCAGACAGACTGACAAACGCTGACCTGTCGCAGCCTCTCACCTGACAAACTGAACAGTTAAGTATGTTCAGGAAATATGGATCAGTTAGTTCTCAAAACTTTTCATGCAAGGATTCTACTTCTTTTTTTTTTCCCACCAAAAGGCATTTTGACTCCAGTGCAATGGTCAGAACAATCAAATAAAGAGTTAACTGTGCAGTTAGTAAAATAATATGTTTTTTGGTCGATTGTGTTTTTCTGACCTATTCGGAAAGCTTTCCTCCCTCTTTAACCGCTGGCTGCTCAAATAAATACTGACCGCTGACACCGGCGTCCCACACACAAAGGTTAGAGTGGAACTAGTTAAATTGGCAACAGACCTAAGACTTCACCACTACAGCAGTGTTTCTGCTCCATTTAAAATAAAAAAAATGTAAAAAAAAAAAAAAAAAAGCAAAAGCAATCCTTTTAAATGATCTTTGTAAGAGTTCAATTTAAAAACTAAAACTTCAGCCCAAAAAAAAAATTTAAAAAAATGCTGAAACGATGTGTTACATAAGCAAGCCCTGACTATTAGTCAGGTATGCAACTATTCAACAGTTCACTAGTCCCTAACACACAGTATCGGATGTTTCAGTTTGACACGCATTACAGCAGTTTTAACTATTTAGGGTGCGGCCAGCTGTTCCTAAAATAACCCCTAAAATGCCTAAGTATGCATTTTACCAGCCAGCTTATGTCTTATTAGCCATGCATCTTATTAGTATACTACAATAAAAATAATAATTAAAGCTGCAAACAGCGTCAGGCGGCCCTCGCAGCTCAGCACCGCTCGGCCTTGCGCTTGTGGCCGCGGGACCTCCGGCACCGCCACAACGTCGCCGTCGTCGACCCTCTCGCGTCATGCCGCCACAATGGCCGCTTAACAAAGGTCATTCAGATCCATTAATGTACCACACCTATGTCTCAAGCAGTGCTCTCTGATGACGCACAAAAAATACGGTGCCGATCGGATGATGTATGAGGAAGTTATAGCTGTTGGAATGATGTAGGGGGCGCACTGGAGTAAAATTCCAATATAATCCTATTGAGCTCTTTAGAGGTGAACAAATGTCACGCATATCCAGTTTGGCGCCAATCGGATGAAGCATGTGTGATTTAGAGACAACCGTATGCGAACGGTGAGGAATTGGCCATTCCACCACGTCCACATCCAGCAGCCAGTGTTTAGAGGACTCAGCACGATGTTGTTCTGTAGTCAGACCTGAGTTTAAATCTTTATGAATGAAAGACAAAAAAGGTGGATAGCTATCAGTAAAACAGGCCGCATGCTGTTGGAAGGGGGTGTGGCTACAGTGATGTCACAAACAGACCGTGTGAACGTGATTAGTGCTGGTCTGTTATGACACGCAGGAAGTTTGGTGAAGCTATGACCTTTTAATGTGGAAGTTATTCCACCCTGACGTTTTATGGCGAATGGTCAGATTTTGAGTGTTGGCCACGCCCACACACTTTGACGGAGAAAAAAGCTTTTGATAACTTTCGATCTTCAGTGCCTGGAGGCTGCGCTGAGCCATTCTGAAGTGTGTATGTCAAAAACTGTAGGACAGGTTCACACAGATACACCGTGTGCCTTAGACTTATATAGCGCTTTTCACGGTGCTCAAAGCGCTTTACAATGCTGTGCACCATTCATTCACACCTCAATCATACCTGGTGGTGGTGAGCTACTAATGTAGCCACAGCTGCCCTGGAGCAGTCTGACAGAAGCGAGGTGAGCACCTACCCACTGCGCCGCTGCCACCCCCAAATCCATTTATATTCATCCCCAGAAATCTAAACTGATTTCTGGGGATGAATATTGCTTCTGTCATATTACATTTTGTTGTATTGGTGAATGAGATTAACTGCAATTTGGTGCCATCTTAGTGGTGCAGCATAAATTTTTTAACTGTCTCATTTCCCGATCCATGCAACAAATGATCGACATCTTATGTGCTAAATGCTAGGATGTATGAGATGTCACTGTGACGTTGCTAATGGAAAAGTAGACGTATTATCATAGCGTATTATGCAGAATGTATGGTACTGCCTTTGTGTCCATATGCAGAGGTATTAGCATAGTCAAAGCCTATGCAGAGGGATATACAACCTAGGTGTTTGTACACAGTCCTCCAAAGCAGGGCCGGCCCAAGCTTTGAAGGGGTCCTAAGCAAAATCTGATCCCCCACCACCACCACCACCACACACCCTCACAACACGTTACTGTCACCTGAGCCTAACCATTATTAATGCTGGAGGGTTGAAATTGAATATTGTTTTTTTTTTGGGATGCATTGCTGTTTCAGCCTCATGTACACAAGCCTGTTGAAAAACAATGTATTTCAGTATGATAAACATAAACTATGTCATGTCCATGACATTGAGGAGGGTGGGACAAGTATCAATGCACATCATATCCAATATAGAGATCATAGGCTTTTTAGGACATATGTGATTAAGGACATCTGACCTGCTTTTGGTCACGTTGGACATCCTATTTTTATCCAAAAGATATATATTTTGGCACAGCAATGCAAATGCACCTACTTACAGATGAGTAAATAAGCCATTTGTAATATATAAATAATAATTATGCAGCTTACAGTATTGAGGACCATCAATGGATCAATATCTTATACAGGTCAAGTGGTCAGCAATTGCTACAACTAGTGCTGGAAATACATCATTACGCTTTCAGACCACAAAATGGTGTGGTGCCACCTCAAGACCACAAATGAAGCATAAAAGGAAGATGTGAAAGCAAACGCCGTCACCACAGGAACGGTGAGTAAACCAGTCAGATTAAACCACCACGGCTTACAAGTGCACAGTTATGGCTACACATGCATACATGAACAAAGCCAAGCTATGTCCAGCTAGCACGTCCCATCCACTGAACCTTGTAAATATTCAACAGCCCTGACACATATACGTGTGAGGCAGGGATACGGAACTAAACACAGGACTCAGGAGGCAAAGTGTGAACTCAGAAACACACAGCTTTATTGCTGGTTGCACATCCGGTACAACTAGGAAGGCTCAACTGGCGCTAATAATTCAACAACTAGGAATACAGGGGGAAACGTGGAACCAGGAAACACACTACCTGAACAGGAGGACACACACACACACACACACACGGTAAGCAGGGAGAAAGGACACACCAGGGAGCACAACTGAACAAGACAAGGGAAGCAAAACTGAATACAATACAAAAGACTACCAAAGTAAAACAGGAAGTGAACATGGAAACAGAAACTTGATGACACAGGAAAGCAGTGGCACATACAGCAGAGGAACAAGAACAGAACACAGGTAACTAGACACAAGAGGAAGAAACAGAGACGGAGGACTACAGCACAAGGAACAGAGATCAGGACAAAATAAACTTGACAGGAGAAGAAACAACAACAGACCCAGCAACAAAGGAAGTCTGAGAACTGAAACCTGGGATTAAACAGAGAGTGAACAGCCAAAAACGGAACTCAGAAAACTAAACTCAGAAGCCTGAGGATATAAACAAAGAAACCAACCAGGATTCAAAACTGTACAAATGCAGCTAACTAGTAATCAAACAACAACCTTAAACAATAGAAAACTCAAAACACTGGGTCATAAAACCAGGACCATTCCAATAAGATCCGAGTAAAATGTATATTAACTAGAAACACGAGCATTGAGGTCCGCGACACAGACTGACAGGATGGGTTTTTTTGTTGTTGTTTTAGAGATATCTGTGACATGATAGAGACCCCAGTCTCAGTCAGCATCAAGACAATACCCAGCAGCTAGCAACAGCTAACTACATAAAGTTTGGACTTGGTTAACAACAAAACGTAACTGCTTATGGAAACATACCTTTGTCTTCTTGCCTTTTTTCTTCCTTTAATCTTCAATTTTCCTCCTCTGTGCCCCAGAGGGACGGGTCCTTTCTGTGTTTCGTAGCCTCATCCACAAATGACCGTAACTACGGCTGGGCGATATATCGAGTTTTTAAGAAATATCGATGCATTTTCATACGCGATATAAGATGAGACAATATCGCTTATATCGATATAGTCCCGTTACAATCATACTTGTTTGTCTCTGCACAACTTCACACTGCCCCGCCTCTCTCCCTCACCGCTTCACCCGGAAATCATGCAGGAAGCGACAGCGCCAACTTAGCAACTTTGTCGCTAGATTTAGCGGCTTTCCAGACCCCGCTGGCAACTTTTTTTCCCCCAAAAACCGACTCGCGACAAATGTAGCGACTTTTCCCGGTGACGTCAGCGACTTTTGGAGAGTTTTGGAAACGTGAAATCCTCCGCTGTCGCCGTGTTTTGTATACATGCAGCCTTCGTACCGCGTCCCTTCCTACGCCTTGGCATCGCCTGGACCCCCAAGAGCCCCTGGCCATACCTCAACTAGATAGCGGAAGTTGGTTTCTACCGTAAGTCACGTGACCTTAATAGCGGAAGTGGGTCTTTTTTGTGTGTTTGCAGACGCCGCATTGAGCGGGTGGGCCCGTGCTGTGATACGTCAGCGCATGTCTGTGGATTTCCTGTCTACAGCCCAGCTGACTGAAGGACGGAAGTTTGTGCATTCAGTCTGTTACACGTTTTGTTATTTGCACAGAGTACTAGATGTACAGGAGTACACACAGGAGGAAGTACTTTCCAGTGAAGTAGACTTCACCAGACTCGCTTTCTAAAGAATAAGTCAGCCTTTTGATATTTTGCTCTGTATCTTTAGCACAGCTGTGAGTCTTTTTTTATAGAGGAAAAAAAGCATTAATTTATTTCAGAAGCATTATTATGCCAATAGTTGATTTTTGCACAATTTCTCATGTACATCTACAGCTGAAGGTTAATTAAAGTGCCTGTGTGACATTTGGGACATGTAGCTTTGACTCAGAAGTGCCGTTTTGTTTATACGTTTTTGGGAAGAAAAAATATCGAGATATATAATCATATATCGCCATTCAGCTAAAAAAAAATATCGAGATATTATTGGTCCATATCGCCTAGCCCCAACTGTAACTGAGGCACCATCAAGGTCACCTGGAGCACTGCTGCTTGCCCGCCAGCACTACTGGAATGAATGCTGACACACGAAGTCAGTCAGCAAGTAGCTTACCCATTAAATTATTATTATTATTATTATTATTATAATTGTACAGTTCTGGAATGTTGTAATAGTTTGTGTCTTTTAGGTCACTGGGAAGTTTAAAAAAAATTCTTTTAAATTTAGGTGAGCTCGGGGTCCCCGTGGTGGCCAGTTTTATTCTTGTGTGCGCAAATGTTAGATGGAAAGTGCTTAGATGTTTTAAAAAAGTGCTTCTTTGAATCTGTGAGTGAATGGGGGAATGTAAATGTGCTGTATAAAGTGCTTTGAGTGCTCAGTAGAAAAGCGCTATATAAGAAGTAGTCCATTTACTACCAAAGTAAGCATGATTCATCCATTTTGCTTATAGTTAAGCAAAGAATTTGTATTAGCATTATAAAGAGAAGTCTATGCCTTTTCCAGTTATTTTTTGTCACTTGCCTAACAAAGTTGAATTTTAAGCTTAAGAAAATTGAACCCCACTTATAAAATTTAAAAAAAAAAACAGTCCTCGTGTATTCCTTTGATGTGCACCAAGAATTTCCATATACAGGAAAAACCCTGTGTACGTGTATGCTAATAATATTTCTACCAGTCTTTAAACATAAAGTTTGAAATAGACTTTTCAGACTTAACATTCTGGCTCATGGATAACTCTGTAGGATGGTTTGTACATTTCTTCCCTCCTAGATATTCCATGATCAACTGTAAGTGGTATTTTTGCAAAGTGGAAGTGTTCAGTGGCAGACCGCGGGGTTGCTGCTCTGGCATTAACATCAGCACGAGAACCGTGCACCGGGAGCTTCTTGGTACACGTTTCCATGATCAAGCAGCCTTTTGTCTAGATTTGGCATCTCTCACTAGCAGGAAAGAAGCACAGCAGTGGCTGTCAGTAAAGCTTGTCGATAGAGAATCAGCATAAACAAGCAAATGAATCAACAAAGACACAATGAAGGAATTACTTTATGTAGAGCTCGTGTGATAATCGGCTTTGTGTTTGACGGTTTGGGTAGATTTTCAGATTTTGAAACTGGGCTGTGGGAGTCTTATATTTGTAGGAAATGGTCACTGAAATCCTCACATCAGCTACCTTCACTAATCCAACCAACCCCCCAGTGGTTCACACTAAAAGACTTGGGGGGGGGGCACCTTGTATTGGTAGGTAAAGTTTTTGAGAGCGTACTTACTCACTGCTGCTTTGAATACCGTTTGCATTTCAGTCTTAATTATCGAATGCGACTTCCTGTAGTGAGCAGATTTCCTGCTGTATCAGTGCCCATACCTGAATTTAATTTGGCCAAACAGGGTAAATCAATGGCATCTCAGTCAGAGATATTGGACTGCTTTCCTCTCGCAGAGCACAAACTTCTGATTTAATAAGACGGGTGCTTGCGTACATATAAATTTGCTTTGGTGCAGCTTTGAACAAATATTACAGTCAATCTTATAAAAATCGCCTTTGATGTCACAGTGAAAACGCAGTCAGCATTCGCCCATGGTCACACAGTATGTCACTGATAACATGTTTTTCTGGTTGATCTCTTAGCGGACAATCCCTCGGGCCTCTTCTGATGTCCCTCTGACACTATCTGCTACACTGCAGTCAGACAAGCACACTACATGACTAGGAAATCAACCTGGAGAGACCATTTTTTTCCCCACTGATAACATCTCACTGCTGCTTTTCTTCTCACCATTGCATTCAGCAACCGCTATTCAGCACTTCATCCTATTCATTCAGGTCCCACAGAGGATAGGAGGCAGACAGTGTGTGCCGGGCGCATGCGAAAGCAGATGAATGTGAGACTCATCTGATAATCCACTCAGACTGTTGAGGGATGTGTCTGGTTTGGTCGTACTACACCAGCAAATGCTGCATATGGGCTGAAGTGGATAAAGGTGGAAAACCAAGCTGACACGTGGGGAATTTTGGGAGCTACCCAAAACTGGAGCCAAAATGTCTCTATCGCCCCCAGGTGTCTACCTGCAGTACGGGTCATAAACCCCGCCCCCTCCATGTTAGGGATGGGACTAAATCAAAAAGTTCACCTCAGATAAATTAAACTGTTTATATGAGAATCAGCGAACCAGTCTCTAACTAACTTTACCCTTACTGCACTTTTATTATGAGTTTTACACTGTAAGAGCAACAGGCTGGACTCCTGTGCAGAGCTGATTATTAACTATCTGCAAACAGCAGCATGTTTCTGTCTCTCTGCACACACATAGACAATAATGCTAAACAAACAAACAAAAAAAAAGTGTGCACAACAACCCCTCATTACCGGGGGATTCAGCACAGCATTACCCGAAGATGAATTACTGAAAGGGCTGAAAACGTTTTCACTGATTTTTTTTCATCCACAAACTACCTCTCATATCAGTTTCCAGCTCATATCTCAGTTTGCTGATAACGCAGCTGATGTCCACAAAAGAAAAGAAACATTATACATACATTATATAAAAAATAGCAATGCTTAATTTGTGTCTGTTAAAAGGTTGAAAAGCAGCCTGAATGAAAAACACCGAGACTCAAAGGTAAAATATTGTACAGGATAACATGAGGCTTCGTCTCCTTTAACAAACATTTCACGTCTACTGTCAGCAGAACTGTAGGTGGAAAATATGTAAGAGAACTTGAGAACCTGAAGCCTGTCAGGACAGGGAAGGATGAGACTTTATTTCAGCTTCGAGGTTTAAAGTTCGCAGTTTAAAATTTGTGATGGTTCTTTTCACTTTTTGGTTACAAGAACTGCCCTCAGATTCAGACCTCAGCACCACCCAGTGACAACAGACGAATCATCCAATATGTCCACTCTGAAAGCTGAATACACTTTTTTTTGTTTTAATATTGGAGTCAATTTGTAGTAACTCCAAACCTCATATGATACAGGAATAACTAACAACACGCACAAAACATTTAAAATTAAAAGTTTTACACGATATTTTGCAGTACTTTCAAGCTTTACCAGAATTCACTGTGGTCTGTTAAATCTATACATCTGTGATATTTCACGACCTTATTTCCAATTCTTCGCTCTGTATTGAGTGGCGAGTTGAACAAAATTCCTTCGCAGATGCAAATTTCGGTGACCGTTAAGTTGCATGAGACGTGAAACAACTGTGAACGGAGAGTGCGAGATCGCAACCAAAAGAACTGCGATTTATGAAAACACAAGACGTAAAGACTGTGTGACAATGTTTGTGCAAAGTTCATTCACATTTAAGGCGACAGGGTGCAGACAGACACATATATACAGACACATGTAATAAGATATCCTCGTCTGCTTACACGCTGCTCTTTACATTCAGGAGCATTTTGGTGTTTAAAAAAGCTGCTGATCTCAGATCTGCACAGCCTCTCTGATTGTAGTCAGCTGCATGAGGAGGACATGATATGTAGATTTTCTTTGATAGCATTAATTAAAACCTGATGTAAGGTTAAAGGTCTTCCCTTTAATCTGCAATTCTTTCACACTGTGCTTCCTAGTAGTTTGTGTTATTTACCCTAAAGTAATCCAGAGGCATTCATATTAGAGTAAACAGAAGATAATATATATTTTAAGTATATAATTTTCTACAGTACTGAATATAACATCATTATGTAAAAGTCCACAGCCCCTGCGCAGTGCTTCTACCATTACACAAAGTAAAGGTCACCATCACACTGTTCATAAAGCGCTGGGCTTCATCCATCTCCTGCAGCAAGCCTGTGGTGGAGGTCTGAAGAAGACTTCCCTCTGAGGGAGCTGCTGGTGACGATTGTGAGTCCTGCTTGATCCGTGCATTCAGCCCTCCTGATATTTCTGGCTTGATGTGTGCCTCACTGGGTCAACAGAACATCTGGCAAAACACAGCTGTGATGGATGAAAGGGAGGAAGTTTCCACAAACCGCTGAGCACGGTCATCATGGTGTGTCCCCCACGCTCGTTTTCCCCCGGGCTGAATAATAATTGATAATAATGTGGACTCTGGGTCCTGTTGTTGAATGAAAAGAACAAATTAAACATCAATGAAACCTTCTTCTGGTGTGTTTTTAAATCCATCCATCCGTCTTCTTCTACTTATTCTTTCGGCGTCGGGGGGAGGCCGGAGCCCAGGATCTCTGTCTCCACGTCAGCAGACTGCTGAGTGCTCCGTGAGGGTGCAGTAGATGTAAAACTGTTTAAACCTTCAGTTTGTTTACATCATCTTCAGTCTTATGTTAAAATCTCAAAAGGTAACATTTAATTACGCTAATCTAGCAAACGCATGAACAGTAGGAGCCACAGATGGTAGCCACGGTGGATGCTGTATAGAAATGAAGGTGGATTCAAACCCAGACCTTCTAGATGTGAGGCAACGGCGCTAGCCACCACACCACCGTGCTGCCCCGGCAGCCCCCGTAAGCAGGAGATTTTTCACGTCACCCATCTTTTATCCAGTCACTGATTACAACGCTAATATGACCGTCTTCGTGTTCACCAACATTTCTGGGATATCAGACTAAGGCAGAAGGAAGCACTCTGGATTTCTAACCACACTTTTGATGTTAGAAATTACAACTGAAGGCTGGATCTTTAGTCCTAGTATTTAATTATCTGTGTGATGAGGAAAAAAGGAATATTTCTCTTTATAATATGTGTCTGTGTAGGTTCTCAGTCATCTGGGTTAAAATAGTCTCTGGAGCTTGAAACCAGGTGACTGGACTTCTTGAGTTTCTTGAACTTTTTTTTTTTTGAAGAAGAAGTCCAGTTTCAAGCTCCAGATACTTTAAAATATACTTTAAAATGAATATGGATGTTTTACTTTAAGACAAAAGCCTTTATAAATAGCGATTAAAACTGTGTTTTCTAAAGGTAATATTATCTCAGGTAAAACTGGCCAAGGTTAATTTTCCCCCATTCATTAAAGAGTAATATGCTAACGGTGCAGTATGTTAAACCGCTGTAAGATCACTGCTTTATAATAAAGAGACTTTAAATGCTACTGAGACAGATAAATTGTCTGAATAATAACTGCCCACATCACCCAGTATCAGTTATCAATGTCCAATATTTTTGAGTGTTCATTTTTAATTTTGCGCCGGCTAAAGATTGTTTAAAAATTGTGATGAAGAGCTGAAAAACTTTGAAGCCATTCATCGAGTCAAGATGAACTTTCTTCTTGTGACTGTGGGAATAACGAACTACCAAAACAAAATATCAGCATCAGCGTCTGCTGTCGGCCAAATCATTACTGCAAACATCAGCGAGGTTATCGGCACGGAATTACACAATTAAACATTTTCTGTAACACATGTTTGTGTCACTTGTGTTGTCTGAAAGCCCGTTAGTTGTGCATGCTGATATCTCAGATTATATTAAAGCAAATAATATGGATTTTCTATTACTGACGTTTTTCTTTGTGCATGTGTAATTCTCTAAGCTTTTTGAACGTGTTTGGGTTGAGGGGTTAATTAATGGTCACTTGCAACATTACAAGTACACGCTCAGATAAATAACTATGAAACCCGAGGAGGGGGAGAGAAGCTGGAAGAGAGGGTTATCGTGTCTTTGGTCTCGTGGTCTGATGCAGGCTGATGTTATTTGACAAGTGCTGCTTAAAGTGCTCGCAGTTTAAAGCACCAGCCTTTTTTCCTCTGATTATTTCCAAACTTAAGAAGGTGCTGTTGCTCGTTCCTGACAATGCTGAGAGCTCAGCGTGTCTTTACCACTCAGAGCGCCGAGTTCTGGAAGTTAAAAATATTTTAACTTTTAAAAAAAAAAAAAAAAAAAGAGGAGCGCTGCAAACAGGATTTCACTAATCGCAGAGCAACAGCAGGAGCCACAACCAGAATTTACTCAAAGCGTGTTTTAACCATTCAAAAAAAAAAAGATGTTAGTGGAAGCAGCTTTTTTCTCTTCTTTTTTTTTTAGCTCGGGGTTCCGTGACCCCGTCACTCTCTTCTTTGCAGACCCTCCCTTTCAAACACATGTAAACTGTCGATCTCATCTCAAACCAACACTCATCCCTTTGTACATCAGCATGTTTATTCATGACATGACTCTCACTGTGGCACATCAAGAGGTTGCTTGAGGAAGAGTGGCGGGGTGCTGTGAATTTCCACGCTGACAACATGTCAAAGGAAGACAGACACAAAGGAATAAAAAATGCCCAAATTCAATTGCTGCACAACCCTTGGGATCGTGATATAAAATGAACAGAACACTCAAGGCATTATACTCGAGATGTGCATCGGAGGTACATACAAATCACCTCATCCAGGTGACGGCTGGAGCACTACACGTTTCGTAAAAATAAACACACTCTTTTTCTCCATCGCTGATTCACAGAGACAAGCCAACATAAAAAGACAAAGCAGATCAAAGACGTGCAGCGCAACAATGTCACATCCTGTAGACAAATGTGGCAAACCTTGGGACTCTACTGCCTGTGGCAGTGCATGCTATCTGCAGCTCAAAGCTATGAAATCTTGCCTTATTTTGCCAGAGGTGGGCAGAACATACAGAGAGGGAAGACACGTGACCCGCTATGGGGTTTCAGCTCCTGCTTCTGTGTTAGTCTTATGTTTGAACATGAAGAGCTGGGGAAATGGCTCCACTTCTGCAACGCTAATGGGGCCTAAGGTTAGAGGTGCTGAATAAGTAATACGGGGAAAGTAACACCGCCACGGCCAAGGAGTATCTTCTGAGGCTTTATACATAATTCAGTCCAAAAAGGAAAAAGAGGCTCTTTTCTGCAGCAGAAGGTGCTGTCAGGTTGTTGCATATTTTCTAATTCAGCCAACTTTGTCAGTGGCAGAAAGCAATATTCTATTTTCTAACAAAGGGAAGGAATGTTGAATAGTAAATTTCAATCTCTGCAAAAAAGAGGGCAGTTCAGGATAAAAGATACCAATTCTGCCTGAGTGTGTGCGTGAGCGGCGGGGGGTGTTTTGGCTCTGAGGATGGCCGACTCTCTGAGGCTGATGCGGCGCTACTGTATCGCTGCCGAAGGATTTACAATCATGTCACAGCCAAGTCTGAGGCGCGGGAAATGGGGAAATTTAATGCAGAATCTTATTATTTTACCGACATAAACATATGCGCACATGCATGGCCCACGCGCGCACATCGACACACAAAGAGGGGAATTATTGAGCTGTGAGGCTTTTTGAATTTAGAGCATATCTAAACTGTACATCATCCAGAATATGAACCGCTGCCTTCACTGCCATACAGAGTGGGCAGTATTCTGTGCACAAACAAACGCACACCCCATCATGCACACACACACACACACACACACACACATGCACACACACACATACGACATGGCAGAATATTTAACAAATGTCTGTGGGCTGTCTGAGAAATGATTTGTTGAAAATCCTGCAGTTAATGGACTGTATATCTCAAACGTTTTTGCACTGCTGCACATGGGAAACCCTGCTTCACTTCTCAGAGGCCGAAGAAAAGTCCTCAAACATCATCATCATTCACATCGTCCACAGCGCTTCAGTTAATTGGGTCTTAATCCTTCCATCACACAACCATAATCCCAGATCAAAATACCTTTACAGGTCAAAGGCCTGGACTTCTGCACAGCAATAAAGTCCAGGGGACACTTAAGACCAGTGTGATTAGACTCCAAACTTTAAGGTCTGGTGCAGGTACATATAGCACAGAGCTGAAATGGACCCTGCAGGTCAAGGCTGTACAGTTTGGGGGCTCCCAGAGTCCTGCACCGAAGCCTAAAGTTCAGTCACTGCCAGAGAGTATCCTTAGCCCGCTCTGATCTTTTGTGGCCTAGTGAGCAGACCAAGGAACGCGTGCTCCATCAGATTTGGAGTATTTTCAACATAAAGCGGCTTCAGCATTGCAGCCGGGATTTACTGTGAAACTTCCACTTCATGTCCTTCACAGCGTGCAAGCAGCCAGTCAGCAGGTTTACAGCTGAGTAAATTCAACACTTTGTTGCAAGACACTGAATTTGAATTTGAACAGAGGTGCAGTGATACAGAAATTTTACAAATAACTGGAATACAGAGTGGGACGCAGAGGTTTGGAGACTTTTTTTTTGGATCTGTGTTGGTAAGCTGAGGCATCGCATTTATTATCATCTAATATTGTTACCTTAACCCTTCACGACCCGCTGTAGATTCAGCCTCGCCGTTTTTATTTTTCTTAAATTTGTTCACCCCTGGCTCAACACAGCCGGCAATTTCGCTAAAATAGTTAATAAATAACTGAATATCTAAATAAATAAATAAAAATATTTTGAAATAAAGTAGGGCATAAATGATGGCATATGTCTAAGGACAGTATAATGGACAAGGTTGAACTTTAAACACACAATATTTGTGCGGCCGTTTGTGTCAGTGTTTTAAATTTTGCTGAAATGTGTGGCACTTTGCACGATGTATAACATCACACACACATATGATGACAGATTCATTTGCCGAGTGACTAAGTTTTGCAGTGCAAACCCCGCAAGGCCAGCGTCCACACACCTGTGTGGACTGTGGTGCGTGGTTACACCTAGCTTGTCCCAGAAAAGAGTGGGCAGCAGCTGTCTGTGGGGGCACAGGTTAGCGGTAAGTGGTGCCACAACACATTACACATTAATAAAATAAGAATATTTTGTTTAACTGCCTTGTACTCCTAGTGCTGAGTAGTTGTCTTGTAGATAACCCAAGAAAATATGAAATCCAGTTTGTAAAGATGATTTCATTTATTAAGGGGGGGGGACTATCCAAACCTGCCTGCCCTGTGTGAAAAAAGTATTTGACCCCTAAACCTAATAATTGGTTGTGTCGCCCTTGGCAGCAAGAACTGCAATCAAGCATTTGTGGTGATTAGCAATGAGTCTTTCACATAACTGTGGAGGAATTTCGGCCAGCTCTGCTTTGTAGAATTGTTTTCATTCAGTCACACTTCAGGGTTTTCAAGCATGAAGGTCATCCCAAAACATCTCGATCGGATTTAAGTCCAGACTTTTTTTTTCTTTTTAGCCAATCAGAGGTGCATAACCTGTGTGTGCTTGAGCTTCAGGGCACGAACTGATGACCCTACGTTCTCCTTCAGGATTTTCTGGTAGGGAGCAGAATCCATGGTTCCATCAATTACAGCAAGTCGCCCAGATCCTGAAGGAGCAAAGCAGGCCCGGACCATCACACTAACACCACCACGTTTGACTGTTGGTGTGATGGTCTTTGTATCCCCTGCATTGAAAAATATGTAAGAACTCCATCCATCCATCCATCCAAAGTGTGTGATGTCAGTCAGGCATCAGAACTGCAAGAATTCCTGATTCAATACATTTATTTTATATAATTTCAAAGAACAAGTTTTACGTGGGCCATCATAGCATTTTTCTGTCTGCTGTGTTTCTACAGCTACTTATTTCTACTTTTAGTTAATTCAAATGTCAGTCTACAGCAGGACTAATCATCCATGACAAACTGATAGAAGAAAAATTTCCTTTCAGATCCGTAAGAGATGAACCGGCTATGCTGACAATCACTGAACTGCACAATGGCTTCAAAATTATTAGGATAAAAGATTTTTTTTAAAATGCATCAATAAAGAAGAAATGTAAAAAAAACATCAAAATAGAAATTTTGAATTTATCCCTACATGCATTTTTTGTTGTTGTTGTTGTTGTTGATCTCTCCAGATGTTTGTTGTTCTGCTGGCACCACTCGTGTTCAGCTAAAAACTGAAAGTCTGGGCACAAAAATAGGAAAGGAAGGAAGAAAATGTGACAGATTCGAGGTCTTTCAAACAATGAACACTCAAACTAGGCTGGAAATCAAAGGAGCTTTTATTTGGATCCTCCAAAACATCCAGGAGACCTTGGTGCGTATTGAGCAATACTCAGAATAGCTGATAGCTGAAGTGTTTTCTTTACTAGGGCTACATAACAAATTTCATACTCGATATAATAATGTCAGCCATGACAAACAAACCTATTCTGGATTTAAAGTTTTGCTCACCAAAAGTTTGACTTTTTACTTTAATTGCTCCAAAAGCTCTCCCACTGTATTTGCAGGGATGCTGCAAGAGCAATTCTCAAATTTTGCACCATATTCCATAAGGCATGCATAATGCTTTGTGGACCTCCGTTATAAATCAGCAGTTCTGTTGACGTACCCCTGCACCACACCTAAGGGTAGGTAGCATAGGATGGGTTAAAAAAAAAAAAAAAAAGAACTGAAACCCATCTTTCACAAGAAAAAGTGTGTCTGCAGTGCAGTCATTAATAAAAAATGAAAATACTTTCTTTCAGCACAAAATCCATAAAACATTAACAGATATGACTTATGGTGGTTCAGCCTCTTTAAAGATCATGTACAGATCCTTTGCTCTTCTACAGCAGTGCCCTTTATCCTGTAACAATATTCATCTCTTTGGTACGCTCAGATTTCTTTACTGTCCTCAACCGGAGTCAGTTTATTTACTTTTAGGTCGACGACTGTGTTACTGTCCTACCGCACTGGTGCTGCCGAAGGAAGGTCTGATAGCGTCTTCGCGCAGATTGGTGGCTCGCCATCTCCAGAGATAAGCCAAGAGTCCAAGGCCCAACGCACAGTATCTTTGAGGGGCCTCATAAACTGAGCGCGCACACACACACACAAACGGGGATGTTACTATGGTGATTTTGGCAGAGTTTCCTCTGAGTAGTAAAACGTTTTGCACGCATAAATCACCAGCATTGTAATAAAAGCACATTATTAATCAGTTTTGTTGACTGGGTTTAATTTCTTCGGGGACGGTGAGTATTTGTGTTTAATAAATGACCAGAAATAGAAAAACTCACAGATTTCTATTTCAAATAAAACAGCTCAGCATTCATGAGTCGCCCCTCACATGCTGATGATGAGACAGGAAAACCCCTGTATGGCCATAGGAAATAAGCATTAACTTAAATGTGTAAAATATTTTCATTTGAATTCTCAATTGTAAAAAGTAAAGCATATGCATTTTTAACTATCATCCATTCAGGAATAGTGCAAAATCCACGTTCTATCATAAGAATATAATTTAAGTGATCACACATAGTGTCTTCCCCATATTTTCTTATGGATGAATAAAATTGTCACACAGGCATTAAATAACTAGAGTATTTTTTTTCTTACAGCTAAGCACAAAGCACCATTACAACACTGCAAACGCATTCAAAGATTTTACTTATTGCTCTGTAAAACTCTGGAATATCCTGTCAATAAGACCTAACAGATGCGCCACTTACCAGATGGATCATTTGAAGCACTCTGCTGTTGTGCTGCGTATTAAATTATTTTATTTTATGCTAGTTAAGTTTGCCTTACTGCCCTCTTATGTGAGCACACAGATCCTGAAGCAAAGCCTGGATTAACAGAGACGGTTAACCACGTTATCACTGAATGGAGTTTTAGGCTCTGTCAGGCCAGCTAAACAAAGCCTGGCTCTGTTGAACTTCCTCTGTAGAACTGGCCTGGCCTTCAGGACCCCAGCACAGCATCAGGAAGAGAGACGAGCTGAGGCTGGATAAGTTGGTCAGGCGGGCTGGGTCGGTGGTCGGAGTGGAGCTGGACTCTCTGACCGCAGTGTGCAGAGAGAAGGACACTGGACAAACTGCTCTCTGTCATGGACAATGACAGCCACCCATTACACACCACTACAGTGAAACAGAGGAGTGTGTTCGGTGGGAGGCTGCGCTCACAGAACTGCTCAACAGACAGACTCGAGAAATCATTTGTTCCAAGAGCCATCAGACTCTTTAATGCTTCACTTGGGGGACGATAAGACAACATACACCATAACATCATCACATATGTTGAAAATAAATAAATAAAGCAGACACTAAATCAGACACTTTAAAAATTTACTGCACTGCACTGTTTGCACATCTGCGTCTGCACATTTATATATATTTATGTATGTTGTCTCACTCACATCAGTCTCATTCATATCCCTTTGTTCTTTGTTTTGTTTCCTTGTCTCAAGCACTAAGCCCTGAACAGATTAGTATAGTTTGTGTAATAGTATAGTATAGTATAATAGTATAGTTTTTATAGTTGGTATAGGTTGTTAGGCTGTATTGTTAGTGCTGGCTGTTTAATCTTTATTTTATTTTTATTATTATTATTTTTATTTTATTTCTTTACATCCACTGTGTAGATTCTATTTATTATGCGTACTATGTTGCTGGATGCCCTATCTATCTATCTATCTATCTATCTATCTATCTATCTATCTATCTATCTATCTATCTATCTATCTATCTATCTATCTACTTTACCAAAAATCATTGCAAATGCCTCACATTTATGTTCTAAAAAAAAAGTTATATTTGAGAAAGACAGACTTTGATACAATGTCATAGTTATGTTAGTCAAATGCATCCTATTCATGTTATTGTGCGATATCACCGCAACGGTGCAGTGTAACGAAGAGGTGTTTCGTTACTTGTTCAGAGTAATTTGCACTTTTGGGCACATTAACATACTTACACAGGAGAACCCTTAAAATATTTATTGATTATTTATTGAACTAATCAGTGTGTAGCGGGCAGACGCTGTAAGATAAAGCGCCGGTGTTAGCCGCAAACGTAATTGATTGTAATGTGGTTAAGAAAAGTGTGGGTAATGAACTTATGCAGTTATTGTGAAGTTATTGGGGGGTGTGGTGTAGCGATCATACGCCTGTTCCTCTTTTGTCTTTTCTAGGGCGTGTTCAGGTAAACGTGTCCCCCTGGACACTATTTAAAGGTTCCGGGAGAGACCAAGGAGGAAACTGGGTGGGGGATTTGGTTTGGATTTTTAGGTGTTTTGGAGGGTTTTGTATGGGCATATGGTTTTAGAGCAGATATGGGCTTTATGGATATTGTTGGGTGGTTGTTTTAATTTATATTATATTAATTAAAGTGATAATAAATAAATGGTGTTTGTGTTTTAATTGCCTTTTTGGGAAGTGGGTGAAAACACCTGCTAGATCGTTAGCAAGGCGTGGCTCATCAGCAGCAGGGTATAAAGGGCTGCTGATTAACCATTTGGGGTGTTTGGTCTTTTTTTTTTTGTGCGTGCTGCTGAAATAGGTCACATTTGCTTCACACGGCAGCTGAATTACATGTCGTAAATTAAAGCCTTGATAAATAAAAATAATGAAACTTGGACTATATTAAAAAATCCTGTCTCTGCCTGCAGTGATTGAAGCCTTGCTGCTCAATGGTCATTCCTCACATGCAGAAAATTCTCCATGTGGCCTGGTTGCTTTGAGCCCGTGAAAGCTCCCAGAAGTTGGTAATGTTGCAAATTATGATGAATTCCCTGCGGACTTCGCCAGACTGCACTTCATCGGTCAACATGCCTGTCTTTTTCACGCCTATGTTTCTGCTTTTAAAAAGAACACAGTCTATAATAGTGAGACAGCACTGCCACAATGATGCAAAACACCTTTTAATTATTTTTTTATTGATTATTTAAAAGCTTCAGCTTTCATTTACCTCAGGTAACTTGTTTGCATGCAAGAGCCTGTTTCTTCATATGAGGCTGAGATGATCGTCTGAAAGGGCCAAAACATGTTTTGTTTTGTTTTGTTTTTGTGCAGCGTTGGCGTTTAATGGTTAAAAACTCATTGTGGAATGGGTCTAGAGCAGCTCAGATTAGTGTGTGTTTCACAGGAGATCATAAACACTGCTATCCCCACCGGGCAAAGAAGGGGTCACCAGCGTCTCCTCACAAGTAGCATTGTTCTAAATTAAGATTCAGTGATTGGAGCTGCAGCATCCACTTTCATTGGAATGCACTGTATTGGTTAGGAAAATATATTATTTTTACCATGTTTTATTCATCCCCAAGCAGAAGGACAGACTCTACATTGTTTTCCATATTTATCTGAACTGACCAACAACCCCATCTCAAATGCTGTTTTTCTCAGGGTTGCTATGGCAACAGGTCGTGCGACTTCCACTGTGGGACTTGCGGCGTATCAGAGAATATTCATTCGGTGTTACCAGCCAATATGCGCGTTGTCAGATGTGGAGAGATGACGTTTCATTTATGATTATTGGTGAATATGTGGACAGGAGTCTGTGTTGTCTGCAATAAGTTAGCAGCCAGGTGTGTATTCAGTCGTCACAAACTGCTGTTAACCATGACTATGTTCAGGAAAAGTGGTGATGAAATGATTAAAGAGTTACATTCAATCTCAGATAGCATTTTAATAATTATTTCTACCCTCATTGATGATCGTCATCTAAATATCTGCCAAGTCTTCCGCATGCTTGTGTGTAATGACATGCACGCACTAGTTACACTGTTTGAATAGTAATTTACTCAAACTTAAAGTTAAATATTCCAACAATGTGAGATTGTCATGGCGGGGGGGGACTACAAGACAAGATGACACGGCGAGAGGATCACCGACGATGACGCGACAAAGACTGGATGAAGCAGGAACAGGGTGAGACAGCCGGGAATAATTAATTAAGACAAAGCAAAACTCAGTGACACAGGAACAGGAAGTGAGTAACAGGTAAACAAATGCTGATGTAACACAACACAGGGAGGAAATCCAAATACAGAACACATGAAACAAGGACCAGGACACAGAGGGATGAAACAGGCACACAGGAAAATGGGAATTACTTACAATAACTATAACTAAGACCACATATAGCGCACTGAGAATCAAAACCAAAGGGAAACTCAGAAACACAGAAGAATATCAATGATAACAGAACTTAAAAGAACAAAACACTGGGCAAAAGGCCCAGGACCATGACAGAAATATGGGATTTTGGCTTTTTTTTGTTTGTTTGTAGCTGTAATAGGGAAGCACTGTTAGTCTTAAACCCACATACACACCATGCCATAGTGTTACATTAACTTTTAAAGTCAGCATGCGATCCTTCATGTCTTTGGAGTTTGATGGAAATGTTTTGTTCCCTCCTCTCGTGTGATTCTCAGGGGCTAAATTAGGTACACTGCTCATTAACGTAAATAATTAACCATCCAGCCACACGGCAGCAGCTCGGCACGTTTAGGCACGCAGACACGAACAAACGGCCCGCTGAGGTTCAAACCGAGCATCAAAATGGGGAAGAAAGGCGATCTGAGTGATTCTGAATGTGGCGTGCTTCTGCTGCCACACAGCGTATTTGAGAAACTGCTGATCTACGGCACACCCGTCTCTGGGGTTTACAGAGGATGGGCAGTGAGCGTCAGTTCTCTGGTTAAACATTCCTTGTTGATGCCAGAGCTCAGAGGAGAACGGTCAGACTGCTTCAAGTTAAAAGGAAGGCAACAGCAACTCAAATATAACCACTCATTACAAGCAACTGTACAATTGTAACACGTGTGCTACACAGTACAAGTGTAACAAGTCCACCAGACATGAACTTGACCATAAAATACTGGATTGCGACCGTGTTGCCGTAACCACGAGGAAATCTCTCTGATTTGTTATCGTGCTGACTAATTTGTATGAATCATCTCCGAGGTGTTAGAGCAGCCTCAGGAGGACAACAGAAGACGGAGGTAAGAGGAGAGATGATTCTGCTGGAGGAGCTATAAGCAAGAATGCACAGGTGTATCCTTTTTAGAAGTGTTTTTACCTTCAGTGTGGAGGCGTGGCCCGCGGCTGGAATATACAAACCCTTGTGTTCATATGTTATTATGTTGTTATTATTATGCTCAGCTGTTGAGCCCTTCACTGTTTTCTGTTTGTGTGCTTAAAACAAAGGCACTATATCTTGTCACATTGTATTATTCACATAATTGTGAATTTAATTAAAAGTGGTCTTAAATATAAAACAAGTCACGAGGACTGTTACGGCCGATCTCAGACCCGCAGCAGTAGTTGGGCTCTAATGAAACAATTAAAAATGCAGGTGTGTCAAATGTCATATTTAAATGGCATAGCTTTAAATGATGGCGCAGAGGATGTCTCATTTCGTTAATTGCCCATTGCCTTGACTCCTCTTTCTTTCTTTGTCTCTCCTTCCTCGCCTCCTCCACTCGCATCTCTGTAGGAAGGGACTAAAACGCAGAGAGGAGGGGCGGAGAGGAATCGAGGATGTGCAGTTTGGGAAATGAGAACCAGGGTTAATGCTGGTTGTTGGACCTGTCTTTTAACTTCCCCTTTTTCAGGTCCTGATCGATGGCTCCTCCTACCTCATAAACACCTACATGGGAGTTTGTATAGGCTGGATTCCTCCTGCCATGGTTCTCTCTCATTTGAAAGGCTTGATTTTCATTTGAATGTGTCGGAGTTACCACTGGTTAGCACTTTTTCTATTAATTTATCTTCTTTAATAAACTGCTGTATGGATCACCTTTCTTTGTTATGTTCATAACAATTTACCCATATAAAACACTATGTTGAAAAGATATATGTATGTATGTATGTATGTATTTATTTATACCGGCTGTGAGGGGCAGCTCGTCAGAAGTCTATTAGTTTAAAATGAGGGTGGCCTTAAAAGGAGAGGAGCTTGTTTTAGACCGTGAATGAACTGAGGAACTGCAGCAAGGGGCATCATAAGATAAATAAGGATTTCTTTTAAAACTATGAATGATGGAGAACATCTCTGGAGTTTTAGAATAAAAATATGGAGCTGGGAATGAGCATAATGTGCCAAACTTAAGGGTTAAGTTGTACATTTGATACAGAGTTTCCCTTTTTGACGTCGCTCCCATATGAAGGAGCCCGATAAGCACCAGGAGCAGCCGAAGTAATATGAATTAGGGCAGGCATTGTTGGGTTAAAAGTCCCAGCCAAGTTTGTCATGTCCCTGCAGCAGTGCTCTCTGATGATTTGACTGACAGGTCAGCAAATGAGGGGCAGTACCTGAAAGCCTTGGGGTCTGGATACAAGCTCTCTGTGTGCATTCTAATAAGACACTGCTTTCTGAGCCTCATTGCCAGCTTGTCACATATTGAAACCTGGTCAAGAGACCCCTTGGCACCATATTTTAAAACACAGAGTACCCTTTAGCATAATTTTTCACCATGCAGAGCTACTTCTGTGAAGGAGTATAGTTTAACCCTAACTGTTAATAATTGTGTTGGTGCCTAAAATTAAAACCTCAACAGTGGGTGAAAGGAAAAAGTACATGAAACAAAACCCACACTGGACACAAACTTTGCCCGTCTTTCAAACAGGATGGTTTCCTTTCATGGCACCAAAGGATGTTGCACAAGTTACACACACACACACACACACACACATATATATATATATATATATATATACAGGGGTTGGACAATGAAACTGAAACACCTGGTTTTAGACCATAATAATTTATTAGTATGGTGTAGGGCCTCCTTTTGCGGCCAATACAGCGTCAATTCGTCTTGGGAATGACATATACAAGTCCTGCACAGTGGTCAGAGGGATTTTAAGCCATTCTTCTTGCAGGATAGTGGCCAGGTCACGACGTGATGCTGGTGGAGGAAAACGTTTCCTGACTCGCTCCTCCAAAACACCCCAAAGTGGCTCAATAATATTTAGATCTGGTGACTGTGCAGGCCATGGGAGATGTTGAACTTCACTTTCATGTTCATCAAACCAATCTTTCACCAGTCTTGCTGTGTGTATTGGTGCATTGTCATCCTGATACACGGCACCGCCTTCAGGATACAATGTTTGAACCATTGGATGCACATGGTCCTCCAGAATGGTTCGGTAGTCCTTGGCAGTGGCGCGCCCATCTAGCACAAGTATTGGGCCAAGGGAATGCCATGATATGGCAGCCCAAACCATCACTGATCCACCCCCATGCTTCACTCTGGGCATGCAACAGTCTGGGTGGTACGCTTCTTTGGGGCTTCTCCACACCATAACTCTCCCGGATGTGGGGAAAACAGTAAAGGTGGACTCATCAGAGAACAATACATGTTTCACATTGTCCACAGCCCAAGATTTGCGCTCCTTGCACCATTGAAACCGACGTTTGGCATTGGCACGAGTGACCAAAGGTTTGGCTATAGCAGCCCGGCCGTGTATATTGACCCTGTGGAGCTCCCGACGGACAGTTTTGGTGGAAACAGGAGAGTTGAGGTGCACATTTAATTCTGCCGTGATTTGGGCAGCCGTGGTTTTATGTTTTTTGGATAGAATCCGGGTTAGCACCCGAACATCCCTTTCAGACAGCTTCCTCTTGCGTCCACAGTTAATCCTGTTGGATGTGGTTCGTCCTTCTTGGTGGTATGCTGACATTACCCTGGATACCGTGGCTCTTGATACATCACAAAGACTTGCTGTCTTGGTCACAGATGCGCCAGCAAGACGTGCACCAACAATTTGTCCTCTTTTGAACTCTGGTATGTCACCCATAATGTTGTGTGCATTGCAATATTTTGAGCAAAACTGTGCTCTTACCCTGCTAATTGAACCTTCACACTCTGCTCTTACTGGTGCAATGTGCAATTAATGAAGATTGGCCACCAGGCTGGTCCAATTTAGCCATGAAACCTCCCACACTAAAATGACAGGTGTTTCAGTTTCATTGTCCAACCCCTGATATATATATATATATATATATCTCAGAGACGCTAGCGGCTTTGACTGAAAAGCAGTATTTGATGCCATGGAAATGAGGACGGGTTCGGCACTTCCAGAGGAGTTGTGCTCACAGCAGTCCAAGGTTAATCTAGATGTCAACACCTGCTGAGTGTGCAGCATATTGCTGTGGGGTGACATCTCCCATCTTCCCCTCTACTGCAGAAGCTTAAACACAGCAGCTGATTCCTCCTCTTCCTCTAGCAGGAAGTGCAGGGGCTGGTATTTCTGTGCTGCCATGCATGACCGTTCCTCCTGGCAGTGTTGGCTGCTGACCTCCTTACTTGCTTGCTTGATTGCCTCCCATCCACTCTACCACACTCCGATACTCGCCTATGATATTCTTATATTGGTTTGAAGACAGGATTTCTAACATTGGACCTTCTAACTACCTGTAGTTCATTCTTTAATTCTTTCTATTAACTCATTGATGATATAAAGGTAAGAGCATGGTAATGGCACAATAATGTGATTAAAATCTAGAGAAAAAAAATTTTCTGTGTGGAAATACAGGTTGAACACACGCATTAGTGGCAATGCTACAAATGTATGATAATGTAATGATACAGTTCTTGCATGGCGCTGTGTCTATTATGTTAATGGTGACTGTATTCCAACATTTACACTGCAGCTATGGTCCCATGAAGCCAAAACACAGTCAATATATATTTGGTAAAGACCCGGTTAGAACCAAATAGTGACCTGGAAAAGGAAGTAAAAGCAGGAGTGCCCAAAAAATGCAGTTAGTTATCAGATCAATGTCACGGCTCGATGTGAATGTGAAGAACTGAACATCCAAAAAGTTTGTCCTTCACTTTAGTGAAAGTCTAAAGATTTTTCAGTCTGTTTCGTCTGTTATTTGATACTGATTAGTAGGCTAATCATGTGTGTCTGAAGGCTAAAATGCTTGCTAACCAAGCCAGTTAGCGTTGGCTGATAGCACTTTCTCTTTGCTCCAAAAAAATCAAACACAATGTCGACCAAAATCCACAAACAAATGGCGAATTCATGTCCCCTTTTTTACATGCAGTCTATAGTTGAAACCAAAATTAAGCTTCAGGTTATATTTACTATAGATATTACATATTACTAAATAAATAACACCATGTTTAAAGGAAACCTGCAGTGAGTTTATTACAGCTAATTAACAAATTTCCCTTGTTTTTTATTTTAATAAAACAATTGTAATATTTCCAACATAACTACATTTTGCAAATCCCATAAATAATCCAGCCGGTAAAGCTAATCATGATGAGGGGAAAAAAAAAAAAAAAGTTAACTAGTCTGGCTTATCAGAATTTAGCAACTTCAGATACAGCTTTGTTAAATTTTCTGTAAAAGATTATGAATTTTTAAAAACATTTTTCCTCTAATTCACACTGATGAGCATTAGTCAGGCATTCTGCACATACTACACATAAATGAATTGCTACAATGGACTCAACGGCTTTCTGAATGATGTTAGAATTATGATGAAAGGATTTTATTAACCTCTCCATGAATCCCCACCGTACTGTGGTGCAGGGGCTTGTGTGTCCCAGTGATCCCAGGGTCTATGATGTCTTGAGGCTTTTTGCCCCTGGTAGGGTCTCCCAAGGCAAATTGGTCCTGGGTGAGGGGCCAGAAAAAGAGCAATTCCTACGTCCTTTATGAAAGGAAGATCAAGGGAACAGTTTATCCTGCTCGGGATGGGGTTACCATGGCCCCAACCTGAAGCCAGGCCTGGGGAGGGTGCTTCAGGGAGAGCACCCACGGGCTAAAGGTTGGGCTCACCTCAACCCTTAGCCCGTGGGGCCCAGCCACCAGGTGCAGCCCAAAGAGAAGACATGGGCTTGCCCTTCTGTAGGCGCCGTAGTGGTTGGGTGGGGTGTGTGTTGGGCAGTGGCTAATGGCGGAGGCCCTAGTGGACTGATCTCCAGATATCGAGGTTGGCTACTGGGACATGGAACGTCACCTCTCTGGTGGGGAAGGAGCCTGAGCTAGTGGGTGAAGTTGACGGATATCGATTAGTTGGGCTCACCTCAACCCATGGCCTGGGTTCTGGAATTTATTGTTTCTAGAATGGACTATTGTAATTCATTACTATCAGGCTGTCCTAAAAGCTCCCTGAAAAGCTTTCAGCTGATCCAAAATGCTGCAGCGAGAGTACTGACAGGAAATAGAAAGAGAGAGCAGATTTATTTATAGTATGAGGTGTTTGACCTGTTATGGACTATTTCGTCCTAGTACAACTGCAGCAAGAGCTCGGTCCACATTGCCGACAGTAAGTTGGAGTTGTTTCCAGTGGGTCTTGGACTCTGCCAAGACTGCTCTTTGTCACCAATTCTGTCCATAATTTTTATGGACAGAATTTCTAGGCATAGCCAAGTGGCAGAAGGCTTCTGCCTTGGTGGCCTCAGAATCTCATCTCTGCTGTTTGCGGATGATGTGGCCCTGTTGGCTTCAACAGATGATGAGCGAAGTGGCCATGGTCCTCGGCCAGAAAAGGGCGACGTGCCCACAATGGGTTGGGGATGATTTGCTGCCCCAAGTGGAGAAGTTACAGTATCTCGGGGTCTTGTTTAGAAGTGAAGGTAGAGGAGAACAGGAGCCCCAGCGACCCAGCCCTGAATGAGCAGAATAAGATGTAAGGATGGAAAGGATATTATTAAAATCACTTCAGTCATACTCACACAAATTTGGTCAGTGTAATTGTTTTTCATAGATAGATAGTTTAACCAATATGTGGCACCCATTTTCTGTCAGTTACAGCACATTTAAAGTACAACACATTAAACAAAATGCTTTGCTGAGAGAGATTGTGTGAAATTACTTGAAAATTACAGGCTCTCTTTAGGAAATTGTGATTTAATTGCTGTCTTCATCCTTACAGGGAGTGACTTTGAAAGAGTTTTTTAAATGGCAGAAGAAACAATACATAGAAAAAATCCCCCCCCCCGAGTAAAGGCAGAGATTCCCTACAGTCAAACCGTTCTTAAAGCCAGCCTTGAAGTATAATAACAATAAGTCCTCAAGACTACCACTGCCGTATATTTTTCTTAATACTCTTATATTTTTCTGTTCTGAAAGGGCTCATTAAAAGATGCAAAAACAGCCACAGCATCATCAGTGAGTATCACCCACTTGACCCTGAACAATTACTCTGACCAAACACCGTATTTGGGAGGCACCTGAAGCCACAAAATCTCATTTCACTGGTAATTGTCACCCATTCCCCAACAGTGGAGTCATTTAACCCTCAGAAACCTCCTGAATCTCACCCCCTCCTCTTCTGTCACACTTGCCTGTCTAATCCTCCAGGCACAACACTTTTTTTTTTTTTTTTGTTGCTTTTTGTCAAAATTAATTTATTTTCTTCACAGATCAACCTAATTAGAAGGAAGGCTTGTGGTGAAAATACGTCTTTATTGCTGTCATCATCAATATCACACTCCTTATCTGGGTCACCGCGCACTGATTGGCTGCATGGCAAATGGAGTGGAAATTTCCCATTTTGTTCCGAGCCTTTTATGTTTTAAACGCACGCCTACTGGGGAAAGGATGTGCATACTGGAGGGGGTTTACAGTTAACAGGCCGCCTTTTCCCCACAAACAACTTGTTGGGAGGGAAAAGAAAGATGCAGGAATAGAAAGTAGAAAGATAAAGGTTAGTCTGTCTTCTGGGGACTGAGGGCTCTATTCAATCACACTTGATAAGAAAGCCGTAGGGATTAGTCAAAGGCATTCTCCCTGGGTGGTGAGGAGGCAGCTCTGGGTTCAGGTACTCAAAAAAAAAACACTGTTTACAGTGAGATAGCGCCCAGAGACTGCTTTGAGCCAGAACAGAAGATTATGATTTCCCAACTTATCGTATGGAAGGAACTGCTTTTGATCAAACAGCAGGCAGTTTTTCCATTCAAGGTCAGTATATTTTTGCCTGCGAGTTTCGCAGGTAAGAGAAGAAGGCACTGGATTGTATAATGAGCATCAGCGTAGCTTCTCCTTTCTTGTTTCACAGATGAGCTTGCCTCCACATCTTTGCGCCAAAGAGCAGACGCTCAGAGCCCCCGGCCCCCATTTCCCGCGCTCGTGTTTGCTATAAAGCTGCCACGGTTATCAATGAAGTCCAATAGCAGCTTATCCACGGTGAGCTGACACAGCTGTATTAACTTCAGGATTATTTTGACAAAAGAAGACAGACCATCTCCAGTGTGGAAAGTGAATCATTTCCCTAAAGTCGTTTTGTGTTTAAAAAAAAAAAAAAAAAAAAATGCAGATGAAGCCAAGGTGAGCTCTCTTTTAAAAGCAATTTAGGAGCGAATCTTTTCCCTGTACATGCTTGGATTGCCTCTCAAATTGCTTGGCTGTGTTGCTGACAAGCAATACTTAAATAGAGAGAAGCAATCCCCCTGAAACACGCAACAGTACAGTATATTCGGTCTGAATAACCTCTCATTGTATTTAAAGCTTTCATGTCACACAGGAGCAATCGGCCGACTAGCTGGTGTATATGGGCTAGCAAATAAATACTTTTCTGCACTGGAGAAATATATTGATTTCTCCTCACACTGGTGACCTTAATCTCTCAAATGTCCAGCCTAAACAAAAAAAAAAACAACAACAAAAAAACCACCTTAAGTGGATTATAATGAGTTTTAGTAGGCACTCTGCTCAGAAAATGATGACTCGTCACAGTGGGATGTCCCAAGGAAATAACTGGATGGGAGAAAGTTGTCTTCTAACCAAAGCAGCCATGCTTTTAATGTGTTTGGGAAATAAAGGCACTGACAGATACCCTATTGTGTTGATCAGGCGCGGAATGCGCCACAGTACAAACGTCACTGCGGGATACATGTAAGTGACATTTGTGTTTGTGCGTTTAAATCCTGCTCCCGTCGGTGCAGCTGAGCAACATATCGATCTCCATCACATCGCTGACCTTAATCTATCAAGCGCCGCACCTCACCAGAAAAACATCAACAGCGGTGACTTCATCAGGAGGGTTAAAATGATCACTGTTCATGCAATATCAATTAACTCAGTGCATGTTCGCACAATAACTGCCTGGTTACTTTGTAACTGTGAAGAATCTAAAATTGTAGCTCTGGAGCTGCAGGGAGGGTGACCTTTCTGTGATTTCTGAACTGAAATATGGACTTTCTCACATGATTTCCATCAGAGGTGATCCATCCTTGGAGACTGTGAGTCACACCGAATCTAAAAATATGCATCATGTCTGTACGCTCACGTCTAATACTCTGCTCCAGGCTGCAGGAGTCAGTCAGTTTACTGTGGGCTACGTCTCGAGCCTCACATCTTATCCTGTATTTGTTGACATTTTACCACACTCTTAATAATTAAAAATATGCAGAACGTGCTCTCGAGAATTAATATTTGAATTTACCCATGAATATAGCATGGCCCCTTACATTTGTTTGATTTACTACTTAATAAAACTGTGATGATTCTTAGAGGAGGTAAAATCAGTGTCTTTGATTTATGGAAGGTTGTTCATCATTTGTGTGTGTGTGTGTGTGTGTTTATGTCTGCAGAGGTTCTTACTCATCCAATTTATGGTAATCCAAAGTGCTTGAATGAAAGGCAAGTTTAGGTTCTTAAAGATGGATCACACTCACAGCTCTAAAAACAGTTTTCAAAGTTTTTAAATGTGCCTGCATAAAACTCTATGAAGGAGTTACATGTCTTCATTAGATACTTAATTATTACAAAGTGATTTTGTTATTGTTAGAATAATTTGGGACTTGTCTTCAAATCTATAACATATACACCATGTGCATTTAGTGAGCGGATGTATTAATTTTGGATATGCACACCTACAGCACATATGCAGACAGTGATTGCACCTTTGCGCGTCTGAGCGTGTTCTCCTCTGAGATCAGAGGGGTTTGTACTCACATCCAGTTTGGTGTTTTACTCACACCACAAAGTTTTAGGCAGTTTAGTTGGAATACATTTCATTTTGACTGAAGGATTTATTTTTACATATAGGGCATAAATTAAAATCTAATGCCAATTTTGCATTAACTTGAAGGCTTATCTTCATTATCAGTGTGTCACAATAAATGAATAGTGATAATAATGACATATCTGTATCAATAGCTCAATCAATCAATGCTTTTCCACATGCATGGTTACAGACTTTGTTACCACCTCACAATTTGCCTGAGAAGCGACCGACAATAAAAATAAATGCTACTGCTGCTGCTCTACAGGCATAGCAATAATATTATTATTGTGAATGAATCTAAATCCTAACAATAGTCACCTATAAGAAGGTGTGCCATGCATTCAATCATCCCCTCTCTGTGTATGTGACACAAACTGTGACCTGGAAAACCAAACTCCCATCAGTTTGTGTACAGATTTGCCTTTTTGTAGCTCCTCCAGTTGTTTGACACTAAACGTGTGAAAGTACAGTGCTGGCTGTCGTAGTTCAGTAGCTGTCAGATGAAATGAGATGAAACTTCAGTCGTGTGCATTTTGTGCAGAGATGTTTACATTTTTAACATTAAAGCTGCAAACAACCCGTGACGCACCTTTCTGTGGCAGACTGTTACGCTTTTACTCGCACTCACTGTTGGAAACCAAGCCGGTCATCAAACGCTCGAAACAATCCAACTCTTTTAAACTTAATTACCAGGAAAAAATGCATTGTGTTATACACTGCTCAAAAAAATAAAGGGAACACTCAAATAACACATCCTAGATCTGAATGAATGAAATATTCTCAATGAATACTTTGTTCTGTACAAAGTTGAATGTGCTGACAACAAAATCACACAAAAATCATCAATGGAAATCAAATTTATTAACCAATGGAGGCCTGGATTTGGAGTCACACACAAAATTAAAGGTTAAAAACACACTACAGGCTGATCCAACTTTGATGTAATGTCCTTAAAACAAGTCAAAATGAGGCTCAGTATTGTGTGTGGCCTCCACGTGCCTGTATGACCTCCCTACAACGCCTGGGCATGCTCCTGATGAGGTGGCGGATGGTCTCCTGAGGGATCTCCTCCCAGACCTGGACTAAAGCATCCGCCAACTCCTGGACAGTCTGTGGTGCAATGTGACGTTGGTGGATGGAGCGAGACATGATGTCCCAGATGTGCTCAATCGGATTCAGGTCTGGGGAACGGGCGGGCCAGTCCATAGCTTCAATGCCTTCATCTTGCAGGAACTGCTGACACACTCCAGCCACATGAGGTCTAGCATTGTCCTGCATTCAGGAGGAACCCAGGGCCAACCGCACCAGCATATGGTCTCACAAGGGGTCTGAGGATCTCATCTCGGTACCTAATGGCAGTCATGCTACCTCTGGCGAGCACATGGAGGGCCATGCGGCCCTCCAAAGAAATGCCACCCCACACCATTACTGACCCACTGCCAAACCGGTCATGCTGAAGGATGTTGCAGGCAGCAGATCGCTCTCCACGGCGTCTCCAGACTCTGTCACGTCTGTCACATGTGCTCAGTGTGAACCTGCTTTCATCTGTGAAGAGCACAGGGCGCCAGTGGCGAATTTGCCAATCTTGGTGTTCTCTGGCAAATGCCAAGCATCCTGCACTGTTGGGCTGTGAGCACAACCCCCATCTGTGGACGTCGGGCCCTCATACCATCCTCATGGAGTCGGTTTCTAACCGTTTGTGCAGACACATGCACATTTGTGGCCTGCTGGAGGTCATTTTGCAGGGCTCTGGCAGTGCTCCTCCTGTTCCTCCTTGCACAAAGGCGGAGGTAGCGGTCCTGCTGCTGGGTTGTTGCCCTCCTACGGCCTCCTCCACGTCTCCTGGTGTACTGGCCTGTCTCCTGGTAGCGCCTCCAGCCTCTGGACACTACGCTGACAGACACAGCAAACCTTCTTGCCACAGCTCGCATTGATGTGCCATCCTGGATGAGCTGCACTACCTGAGCCACTTGTGTGGGTTGTAGAGTCCGTCTCATGCTACCACGAGTGTGAAAGCACCACCAACATTCAAAAGTGACCAAAACATCAGCCAGAAAGCATAGGTACTGAGAAGTGGTCTGTGGTCCCCACCTGCAGAACCACTCCTTTATTGAGTGTGTCTTGCTAATTGCCAATAATTTCCACCTGTTGTCTATTCCATTTGCACAACAGCATGTGAAATTGATTGTCAGTCAGTGTTGCTTCCTAAGTGGACAGTTTGATTTCACAGAAGTTTGATTTACTTGGAGTTATATTGTGTTGTTTAAGTGTTCCCTTTATTTTTTTGAGCAGTGTATTTGTGGTACTTTTCTCCAGCTGATGCTGGGCAACAGCTAGAAAACAAAGTGGATATTTGATACACTCCAGACTAGTATGAGCACACACACACACACACACACACACTGAATCCTAAGCACACAAAACACTTTGTAATTGTAAATCAATAAACAATTATAGTACCACCATCATAACACACTGCTTACTGACCTCAAATCCCTGAGCGCTGACTGTGTCTCCACTTTCTTGTTGTTTGCGCGTGGATGGCTAAAACAACACTGGGAACCGCTGCCATCTGATGCGGACACTCGCCGACAGAGCCTCAAGGTTCGGAGCCACTAGAAAACTGAAGTGTTTCCCTGTGTGCGCTGAGCGTTATGAAGCTGGGTAAATTTACAGTAGAACTGATCAGCCACAGCATTAAGACAGTCTGCCTAATATTGTGTCAGTTACCTCAGTGCCATCGGGGCACAGAGCAGGGACCTCTAAGGGTCTCCTGTGGTGTCTGGCACCGGGTGCTGTGGGTTGCAGGTTTCAGTGTTCTGGCATATCCTGTGAATACGCCATCTTGACATTTGGAGGCTTTATCAGGCCTTGATTTCTATGTTGAGTCATTCTGGGTAGTTATTGTGGTGTGGCTCATTCATCTGTTGGTGCCATGAAAAAGGAAGAAAGTAAATCTGTGTGAGATTAACAGTTGTGGCTCATTGTTACCTCAGAGCCATGATTCAGGCAGTGGCTCAGCTCACTCAATTTTAAAGTAAAATAATGATGCTACATTAAAGTGCCAAATCTCACTTGTGTCTTGAGTGGGTTGAAAGAACCGTGTGGGAGGTGTAGCCCTTTCAGGCCCATGCTAATTGGACCCTGTCATTAGTTCATGAATAGAAGGGCTCACATGAGGTGACCATGCAAGTGAAGAAAAAAAAATTGATGAGTTATCAAAGGTAGCTGGTTTGACAAAATCAACATTTGGGCTCATAAAAGGAAGCTGTGCACAGAAAATCTAAAAAATAGAAAACAGGTTTGAAGGCAAGCACAAGAATAAGTTCATGTTAGATGTTCAAGAACAAAAAAAAATCATAAGTGAAGCGCAAGCTGTCAAAGCTCTCCAAGTTGCTGGTGAACATGTTTCCTTGTGAACATTCATGAATGGAACCTCAGAGAGCTCAGCACAAGCTGCAACCTCTGCTGAACATCAACAGAGAGTGGGGTTCACGAATAAGGAAACTCGCAGACGTCCATAGGCCGATGAAGCTCTGAAATGAGTGGAGGAAAAGAAAAAGAAGCGGCTCAGCGCATCACTAGCTTTGTTAAACTCGGTCATGCGTGCTGGGCAGGTACGGCTGAAAATTCACTGCGTGACATTTCATCTATCAGCCGGATCTTTTCAGCTCGAGTTCTTCGGGGTGAAGAGCTGGACTGGCCTCCTTTGATATCAGCTGCTTGATCTCAGTCTGATAAGGATGCATTCATTCCCTTCTTTAAGGACAGGAACGCTCCACAGAAAGCGGAAGCTGTGGGCGTCTGCATTGAGAGCTGGAGGAGCATCACCACGGAAAACACGAGGATCTGCTGATGTCTGTATGCCACTGACTTCAGGAAGTGACTGACTGTAAAGGTTTTTCTGCAACATACCCAAACCTAAATTTTGAGTTTAAAAACAAGCTGTATATAGCTGTATATATTCCATAGGCCTGCTGAAGTCAGCAGGCCTATGGAACCAAGACAACATAAAAAAAAGCTTTAGAACTGGCAGTGAACTCAGCATATATCCACCATGTCACCCACTGGTTTGTGAATTCCCATTTTCAAAGTACAATATTTAGTATTGTGATTGTTGCCACGACTAGGGCACAGAGTTCTTGGAGAGGCTGTTAGTACAGTTAATCACACTGCAGGCTATATTACTCCTTAGATAGTTGCATTAAAATGCTCCAAACGTCACCAAAAATCCATACAAAGATTAAGAGGTCTAATTCAGTGACTGGAATTAGTGGAGGTAAAGCCCAGTTGGATGCTAGTGCTGGTGTCAGGACCCACTTGCCTCTCAAAGGAGCCATGCACCTAATAATGGATAACTTTAACCCTTTAAACAGGTTCATTTAAGCCGAGCGGCAACCTCTGGGGCTGAAAAATTAAGCCAACTCAGAAATGCGAGAAAACAGCAGTTCCTCAAACTGCCACTTGATGCTAACCCCCAAAACAGCCAATCCTCATAGACTCCCTGTCAAAACGTGCAATCTGTGGCATTAATATGCTTGCAGCCTGGTCTCGATGGCCGATTGTTATATTAAGACATCAATTTGAGTCACTGAACTGGACCTCTGGACTGTGATGGCGCTTTTCAGAGCATTTTAATGGAATTTTTTCTGACATGCTGTCCATAAGGTTTGCGCTCACGTTGTGCACTCCATCCTCTCATCCAATTTCTATCACTTCTGGATTCAATCACGCACAGAGTGCCCGCGTCATTTTGCAGTTAAATTGCGGTCACGCAGCCCCTATGTCACTGTTTATGGAGGAATTTCTGTTTCGAATCTATGGGCTTCTGGCTGGACTCTGAATGTAGGTGCTTAATGTGAATTTCTGCATATGTAGACAGCAGCAGATGTGCGATTTTCATCAGCTGATCGAAGATAATCGCCATATTATCACAAACAGATTGCATAGTGTGACTTCAGCATAAAATAAAATATATAAAATAAAATGTGCCTCCAGTTCAGTTACCAGGTAAATGGATAATTAGCTCTGCAAACAAAACTTTTTTTAATAAGGCTGTAAACACGTTGTAAAGTTGAGCATTTTAGCACGGGGGAGTCTGTGGGAAAGACTCCAGTGGCCCTTAGAGGAACTGCATCGGCTTCACTTTTCAAGAGAGTAGGTTTGAGTCCCCTTGGACTCGATTTGCAGCGTCCAAGGACAAAAACTACGGCGCTGTAGAAATACTTGCCAAACTACCTGAGAGAAGACACATTTTTATGACTTCTATCACATCAACAGTGGATAGAAGAGGAGCAGACAACACAGACACACACTGAACGCATGCTGTTCAGCTTCGTGAAAGATTTAGATGAAGACGAGATTTAGTCAAATTCACACATCTTTATAAGACAGGACAAAATGGAAAAAGAGATCGTCTGATTGTTTGAAGACATTTTCTTAAGAGAGTCACATTAATACAAAGATCTATCATGGAATACCAGTATTTTATATACTGCAGATGTTATACCACATTTTAATATTCTGTAACATGTGTACATGGTAATATGCCAACTTTGCTTCAAAAAGTGTTCAGTTAGTTCATCCAAGAAAAAAAAAAAAAGACTTTAAAGAATATTCAACTCACCATGAAAGGATTACAATACCCTGCAAATGCTTACGGTCTGTGTCATAATGTCTTTAAGCGTTTATCTTTACCACAAGAGAATACACACAAACTCAATGTTTTGGGTAACTCAATGGACTGGATCTTGCCTTTCATACAAAATACTTGAAATAACTGAATGCTCATTAATGATTTACACAGTCCCGAGGGAAACGGAGACAACACTGTGATAATGTGAGAATTTGTGTCAAGATAATAAAGGAAGAGCTCCTTCCAAACCTCCCATATATCCAGATATAACATGAAATAAAATAGTTGCCTGAGGTTTATCATTCAGTGTGTGTGAGAATGCTTCAGGATCCACTCTGTAAGAAATAACTCAATTTGCCAACTGAGCACTCAATTATGAGAGATTTTTCAAAAGTAATATCATTTTGATTGTAGGTTTTGAGGTTGGGTCAAATTTTGGAATAAAAATCTTCATATTTCTAGCTCAGTTAATACTGTAATTATAAAAAAATATATGCTGTAATACCACACAATTAGCTGATCCACTTCAGTGATTATTATTTTTGATATACGGTCCAAAAATTAAGACAAGTATCTAACTGCTGCAGTCGCTGCAAAACCAGCTAATCAGCCGGCATCACTCATGGACAGCTGATGGGAAAGACATCATGGGGATAAAAAACAAAAAAGTAATGTGTTTCTTTTAAAAGCGTGAAAAGTGATGGGATCCTGATGACATCAACTTATAATACTGTAAAATAAGAGCCCTACATTGGGGGGGAAAATGTCCTATTTTGCTTTCTTGCCAAGAGTTAGATAAGGTCAATACAGCGCTCATATCTGTCATGCTAGCGCCAGCACCGTGCGTGCATAGCTCGGCATAAACACTGGAAATGGGGAACAAAATTAGCCTCCCAGCACCTCAAAAGACACTGAAGTATGGGGAGAAAGAAACTTGGCCAGTAACCTCAGGCTGATGTGACTTTATTCGGATCACGCAAACAGGACATAGGAAACCGAAGCTAGCTAACCCGCCGTGTTTAATGTGAGTGAAAATGCTACAGTTAGCAAAAATGTACTAACAAGACAGCCCAGCTACTCTCCCACATTTATGGAACCTGCCTTTTCCCAAATATTATAACTCAGATATTTGCTGTCTATTAAGTTGTGTCTAGCTGAACCCGCTGGGATTTTGGGTAGGTGTAAATAAAGTATTTAACAATGAAAACTCTGGATATGTCTTTAAGTGATGTATCTAAAAAAAATCTGTTTTGCAGCATGTTACATGCATATTAAACATACTTGCTTTAAAAACAAGCAAAACAATTGTTAAAAGATTAAATAACTGCTCTAATGCAGTGATTCACAAAGCGTGGGCCATGAGAGGTTATCTGCAATATATATATATATATATATATATATATATATATATATATATATATATATATATATATATATATATATATAAGCATACCCTTTTCTGTGTGTTTTTTAGTCTACATTTAAATTACATTTTTACAGAAGCTTGTTTCCGCCACTAAAAAATTTATTAAATTTTGAGTTAACTCGAAATTTCCAGTTAAGTATGATGAATTTTTTTTTTCTTTTAGTGGCGGAAACAAGCTTCCATACATTTTAGGTCAGTGAAAACAGAGTTTGTAAAAAAAGGCCTTCCAAGATGGTCACAGGTGCACAAGGAAAGCAAAGATTAATAAGATTAATTTTAAAAGTCACCTTTTAAATCAACCTTATGGGAAGAAGCTGTGAAGCTCATTTTCCGACCGCTTCGTACATCTCATTTTGATAATAATCAATGAAGCGCTGAATATGTGTGATGATCAGAGGTGTGATTAAAGGCTTGTGTGTGTACAGAAAACATTTCAAGCTGGGCTGTAGCGGTCTGAAGTTTGGGAAGTTTCTAGTTGGCTATTCCCTCGATCAATTTGTTATATCCAGCTTGAACTGAAACAAAAAATATTTCGCAGGTTTTCCCATTATTACTTTCACAATAGGAATAATAATATAATAATATGGGGGAAATCTGAAATTTACCTAAGGGACTTCTATAAATAAATAATATTAGATAAAAAGAAAAATCACGGACACACTGATAAATGAAAACACTCAGGGTGAGTGTGTCCAAACCTTTGACTGTTGCTGTATGTGGTCTATCAGGATAATTATTTGTGTTAGTTAAAAAGCCAATGTGCTTTTCAAGAAGGTTAAAAAAAAGGCTTAACTAGCCCTACTGTGACGATACCGTTTTTATGCTAAGCTGAGCTAACCGTCCCTGGATGTAGCTGATATGAACGCTGCATTGGTTACAACTCTTAGCAAAGAAGCAATCACAATGTTCAAAATCTCAAATTGTTTCTTTAACACACAGATTAGGCTGTGTAACCAAGACAACAACCCTGCGACTCACGAATGATGAGTACACTCAAAGCTACAAAAAAGCTTTTTTTTTTTTAGCAGTTTTACATCAAAAAGCTTGAATATGACAAAGCATGTATGTGTGTGTGTGTGTTTGCGGGGTGAGATATTACTAACTAACTTATAATTCTTGCCATAAAACACAAAAAAAATAAATAAAATAAAATAAAGGAACGCGAATCTGAGGCTTCATCACCTCTTTGGAAAGTGTCATGTTGAATCATGGCTCTGAGTCATCCCACGCTCACCAAAGTCTCTGCGATTCGGTGTCAGTGGGCTTCTCGCACTGTATTCACTGGCATTCACCTTCACCACATTAGACAACCAGCACTGACACGGATAATTCCCAAGGAAATCTCCTCTGGATTAGGATGAAAACAAATACCATAGCTTGATACTTTAGCCACCCAGATCACAGTCAGAAAAGGAACCAAAGTAACCAGAAAAAATAAGTTAACATAATTCTGACACATAGAATTTTACAATATGTACATTATCTTTAAATTAAAATAGATTTGTCAGTTGTCTGATTGGGTGGGTCCTCTACAGAACGCTGCTATTTTCCAACCATCCAGTGTTATTCCAAAGAGCTCCCTTTATGAGCTCAGTGCCAGCCAATCAGAATGCAAGTAAGGCTTTCAACACCGAGTCCCTGCCAATAGTTTGTCGGTGGTGTCTTCAGACAGGGCCGAGCCCTTAGCAACACACATGGCAGACTCTTCAACACCTTGACAAAAAGAAATAAATATAAAATATATGTAATATTTCTATATATATTCATAAAACCAAACCCAGGATAGATTTGAACTCTGATGTCTTCTCTCCATAATATAATCAAACTGCAGCCATTTTCCTACTGCCAGTCCACTTCCCTTTCTGTCTCCATTTTTGTGTATTTTTGCAGTTTTTCAAGGAAAAACAAAAACAAAAAGTCTTCTTCAAACCTGTACATCGTATACACAAGTAAACAAAATGTAAAAGTGCGTGTTTTTTGAATACGTTTTATCCACTATATCCAAAAGTGTTGCAGGCACTTAAGTCCTTCCCAAACAATGCAGGTGTTTCTCGACAGTGGAACAGGTTGGTTTGGTTATTCCTGGATCCGCGTGGGTCGTTCTGTCTGTATGTCTCTGTCGATCTTCGCGTCTGGCGAGGCCACTCACGGGCCGCTGCTAGCCCAGGATGTCCAAGTAGACCGGCGTGGCTTTTCCCATGGCGAACAGGACCTTCTGAATGTCCTTAATGTTCAGTCGCTGCTGCGGTTCCCTCTGCCAGCAGCCCAGCATGATGTCATAAACCTCCTTAGGACAAATCCGTGGCCTCTCCAGAACCCGACCCTGGGTTATGCACTCAATGACCTGCAGAGGAGACAGGGCGGCGGCGTGAGACAGGCGATTCTCACTGACTGATTGCTTCGGTTTGTTCATAATGAGAAAGCGGTGACACTGAGCAGACTGTCCTTTGAGGTTTGAACTAATGAAACTGAGATGAAAGAAATAAACAGAACACATTCAGTCCTAAATTTGTGCAATAATAAAGGGGAAACAAGACTCCCCCCCCCGTCCCACAGCACAAACTAACAATAATACTCACTATTTGGTGGGGCTGGATGTTTTAGATGTTGTTAAAAGCCTGATTGATCTTCTCTCTGTTGTTCTTTTGCACTAATTAGCCAGATGACTCACCGCTGTCGTGACAATTTGACTTCATTTTCCGGGACACTATAGTTTAACAGATTGGATAGGGCTCTATCTGAGTGAAACGATGCGGGGGGGGGGGTATGGAAAAGCTGTGATTTTTTAAAATTATTATTTACACCTCGGACTTATGTACCAATCAAAACCAGCTCAAACATCATGTTCTTTCTTTAAGTTTTCACTTTTCAAGGCGTGGAAATTACCAACCCAGCTGAAGAGGGAAAACAGAAACTTTCCCCCATAAGGCATATTATGGTGCCATGCAATTTCACGCTCTTGCAAACTTGCAGCACAACAACAGTGTCAGAACAAAGGATTTGATAATCTACTGATATCTGAAGTCTAATTTTCTGGAAGGAACGTATGACGAACTTGATCTGTGTTTAAATAAATGCGATTTTACTTTGGTTTGTACTCAAGTGTATCAAAGCCAGTGCACATTATTAGAACGAAACACACTTGCTCCATTGTTTCACCGTTTGTTTACTTTCTGTTGTTATATTCAGCCCTACCTAATAGTAAGAATCTCTAAAATGCAGGCAGGCTACCTTTAAGACTGACTGCAGCCTCTATGCATAACACCACAATCAAGCAGTAGTGCACAGAGCCACTGCAGGGGGCGGTGGTATGTCACATTGTTTGGATTCCCGTTTTATTTGTTGGTATTGTTGCTCATCTTTGTGTTTCTAGTGTTCTCCTTTCTCAGTTATCATGTTTAGCTTCATGGTGTACTCACACTAGGCGATCCCTTCCTCGCCCATGAGTGTGTTTAACCCCCAAACACCAGCTCTACTTCCAGGACTAGTACAGTCAAGTCCACTGTGCCCTGGCCCGACTGAAGAGGCGGGCCTTTCTCAGCTGGACACGAGCGCGGTGCACACGCTTCACCTCTGTGAAAATCACCGTGTTATATAAATAACAAATCTGTAATGCACGTGTGCCACTGCTTCCAATTAAGCTGCAAAATACATAAAATCATGAACCGCATTTTGCCCTCTGAAGCGAAGTTGATATGTTGAAACAGAGTGAAGTGCACTCAGGTCTGCATGTAAAGAGCAGCGTGAGCACAGGACAGTGAGGCAGTGGAAAGAGGGGACAAACATGCTTGGCCTTGGTACAAGGCAACCACGCTGGGTGTGAGTACGCCCTCAGTCTTGATGTCTCACTGTTAGTTTACCTCCTACTTTAATGTGAATGTGCAGTGCAGTGTCTTGTTTTATCTTCCTGCTTCCTACTTCCTTTCCCTCCTTTATGATTGTCTACCTTGTCTGCTTTAGTTTCACCTGGGTCTGATTATTTCCACTGGCATTAATCAGCCAATAAAGGCTCCTTTTTCATTCACTGAGTCTGTCATCGGCTCCTCTCTTTACCTGCTTCAGAGCATGTTACGTTCCAAATTAGAGATGACAGCTATGAAATCACCGCATACGGACCAATCAAATCTACAGAAAACGGCATCGCCGTTCCTGGATGATCCCTCGGACCTCTGTGCTGAGACAGTAAGAGGGTCTAAAGTTTCTAAATAGCATCTAAAGTGTTTGTCCTTCGCTCACTATATCTACATAATAAATATAGATTCTTAGACAACTCTATTCCTCATTTTTTCCCGTGTGGGTGCAAAGAAATTTACAGCAATGTTATTGTTCTATTAGCATTAATATATGATCCTAAAACAGAGCATCTATTTGTATCTCTTGACCTTATATCACATTTGCACGAAGCCTAAGCCTATGTTAGACTACGCTAAACACCATAAGGGGTGCATTCATTTAACAGAATAGCAATGGCAATCTATCAGGTTCCTCCATGCCTTGATGATAGAGCGCTAATATTGATAAGTCTGTAAACTGACACAGTCAGCATTTTTACCTGTTTTCCTTCCTGGTTTCAAATAGGCTACATTTTATTATTATAGTAGGTCTTTTTCAGCCTCGCTGACCACACACACACACACACACACTCACAATCTGCTGCTTTGGCTGCAGCAGCTGTGTTGTTTTCAGCTTGCATTATGTGTTTAACCAATTGATATTTTTCCCACGGTACAGGTTTATCTTTGTGTGTAAAGTCAGCCGCTCCGCTACAAGCAGATCTGTCCGTGTTTCCGATTGGTCGTATGTTGCCAATGCTACCTCTTATCACCAAAGTTCTGCTAAGTGAAGCCAGATAATTCAGATAATATGTATGTTGACTTTGTTTTGTAGTACAAAGCCCTGATCATTTGCAACCTTTGTTTTTACTTGTCATTGTGCTTGGAGTCAATTGGAGTGCAGTATGCATCCTTTGTAGATACATTATATACGTGCAAATATGATAACATGGACTAGTAGACAAGTGAAAGTGAAAACAAGGGTGTGATTAGTCACCCTAGTTCTATGATCACAGTTGGGGGCCTCTGATCCCAGCACAAAGTGTAACTCCAGCCCCCTCACATAACAAGCAACCCGAGCACAGATAAGCACTGGTGTGCGAGCAGATGTAACAAAGCTGGACTGGGATCAGCTGCTACTAATAGACCAAGACAAGATGGCCTGCATGAAACAAAGCTGGATGGTTAGAATATATTTGACCACTAATTTAGTACACAATGTAGTTTCTACCATTTGCTTCCTGCATAACAGTTTAAAGGAGAATTATGGAGTGGTTTATGTGGGTTTCCTGCAGTCCCCCCTGTGATTTTTATATGAATTATTTTAAATGTATGATGGAGTCTGTTTACATGTTTGACATTGTGAATAGATTTTCACTTTGTGTGTATTGGTACTGGAGACGTCATAGTCGAATTTGTAAGTTTGCTCACTTGCAAAGAAGTGAACAGTCTCTAATTTTTACGGTAGTTTCATTTTAATGGAGAGACAGAATATCAACCAAAACTAAAGAAAGAACACATTACATAAAAGTTAGAAATTGATTTGCACGACACTGAGTGAAATAAGTGTTTGATCCCCTAAAACCCCAGCCAGGATCCTGGCTCCCACAGATTGGCCGTGTGCCCATGAGGCACACCAAATACAACCAATCATCAGTCAATTCCTGATCTCAACGATATCAAGCACACTTTTCCACAGAATCAATTTCTAACCTTCCAACCTCTCCAGACCCACAGGCTAGAGCTGCCAAAGGACGTCAGGGACAAGACTGTAGACCTGCACAAGGCCATTAGCAAGAAGCTTGGTGGGAAAATGACAGCTGTTGGTGCGATTATTCGGAAATGGAAGAAATATAAAATGACCATCAATCGCCCTCAGTCTGGTGCTCCATGCAAGCGCTCGCCTCATGGGGTGAGGATAAGAAAGGCGGTGGATTAGCCGAGAGGCCGAGAACCTCCTTCCCTCAGCCAGAACACTGAAGATGGGTCGTGGATGGGTCCTCCAGCATGACAGTGATCCAAAATATACCACCACGGCAACAAAGGAGTGGCTGAAGAAGAAGAAGAAGCACATCATGGCGTTGCCTATGGCCAGTCTCCTCAATCCTATAGAAAATCTGTGGAGGGAGCTGAAATTTCAAGAAGCCAAAGAAACCTGAAGGATTTACAAAGTTTCTGTAAAGAGGAGGGGGCCAGAAATCCCTCCTGAGGTGTGTGCTCCACCAAGTACTGAGTCACGTTTTGATTGGGGATCAAATACATCTTATACTAAACTTTTATGTAATGTGTTCTTTTCTGGAGTTTTGGTTGACATTCTGTCTCCCTCCATTAAAATGAAACTACCATAAAAATGAGAGACTGTTCATTTTCTGTCTTTCCGATCTGGCTGGTCTTGGGCCTTTTTTTTTAGTCCTTTTGATTTTGGGGCGGTGAAACACCATCTGCAGTTAGGCACCATTTAATAAAATCCATTTGTGATACTTACACAGCTGGGACTGGGGATTTTCCAGCACTGTAGGCACTGCACCCAGTGCACTAAAGGTTTACCTTCTCAGCTCGTGCCTTTTTGTGTCTCATCTTACATTTAATTTAGCTCCTGGTCTAAACTCTCTGGTTTAAATAAATACATCAAACAGTAAGAAATTTCCCCCCCCCTCCCTCCTACTAATGGGTCCATGCGGTAACCAGGCCATTTCCAAAAAGTCACATAAAAACCTAAAGCAGGTGACTGGGTCATTGGGCACTTAGCAGAGTGGCTGTTCCAGATTGCTTATTTCATGACTCATGTTAAAACTGTGCATTTTCTCTCTCTTTGGGGTGCTGCAGAAAGCCAGTCCTAATTGGATATATATTAGTGTGAATCCTCGTTTGCCAGAAAGTGCAAAGTTGCCATGACCTACAGTCCCATGTCAGACCTGCTGGAGCTACACCTGAGTGACACAGAGGTGCAATAAATTCTCTAACATATTCTGGTGTGGGACTGAACACAGTGTTTTGTTTTTCTCTGCATAGAGTGCATATATTACTCTTTGTTGTTTTTGGAGCTAGCAAAAAAAAGAAAAGAAAAAGCCATTGACTGATAGGGCGGAGAAAGTGCAATCAGACTTTATTGTGCAGCTCCACAGAGGACGACGTGGAGTCTGTGGAGCCCAGAGGAGCATGAGGCCTGTTTGAAACATGTTCCTGCAGTACCCAGGTGATACTTTATCACTGTCACTGAGTCACTAATGCTCATTCATAATTGTTGCAGTAATGTTTCAATGATTTAAACACATCTGAATAACTGAATAATAAGTCCAGCAATTCAGTCTGCACTACCTGTAGGTACAAAATTACATTTGGAAAACAGTTTCCCTTTCTTTTTGGCTGGGATATAATAAAGCACTCATCTCATCACAGTTTAATCAGCCGAGTGTTTCGTTTACAGTGCCTCACAACCCCTTCTGCACACGATAAAAAATTTGGAAATATCACATTTGTGTCAAGCCCAAAAGCACATCGACGCTTCTATTGATGTTTCTATTTAATTGCATTGCCTATGCTTATCCTACGAGCGTAATCCTAATTGAACTTTATTGATTTAAAGCAAAGCCTCCAATGACAAAACATTCCAATCGTGGGTGTTATGTAACGTGGCATCTTGTCTAATGGCAAAGCGGCATCAATTTATCACCTCTCCAAAGAGTGTAGGAACAACACGAGGCAGTAGATTAAGATCCAAAATGGCAGCGGTCATTTAAACCTGCCATTAGCAAGCTCGGGATTCCTTTCCTCACCGCTGACGCCATGTACCGGAAGATTTTGATGTGCTTTGCAATAAGTTGCCCTACTGATGTTTGGAAATGGGAAAGCAGACACATTTACCGCTGGCTGACCTGGAGCCATAACTTCCAGTGTGTGCATGAAATTCTGCAGTACAGGCTTCGATAATATATGTGTGCTGCATCTCATGGAGGTTTATCTATCTCTGCTTCAGGCGCTTTTTACCTCGTTGTTACCCAGCTGAAACCAAGGCTGCTTCCCATAGGTAAAGATCTCCCACAGAATGACTCCAAAGCTCCAGACATCGCTTTCTGTGGAGAACTTCCTGTACATGATGCTCTCTGGGGGCATCCAGCGAATAGGTAGCATGGTATGTCCTCCAACCTGAGGGGAGAACAGAGGGGAGATCTTTATTGCAAACAGAAATGTTGCAGCTAAGACAGAGATAAGAAGACTCAGTCATCAACGCAACTCCCTAGTGTCTGGGGATTAACTGTCCTTACATGCAACTGATATGCTGGGCTTAACATTTCATGAATGCTGGCTGTGCCGCTGAATGTTGACACTGATGCAACACAGAAAAAATGCTGACTGCTTTGTATGCATTGAGAAATTCTTTAGGTTATCATATAAAATGGCCCCTTTGTTCTTGAAGTACAACAGCAATCCTTTTTCTGCAGAAGTGCTGGCACTAAGCAGAGGATCAAAGTCTCACAGCATGGAGCTGAATGTGGAATTTAATCAGTTTTTAAATAAATCAACCAAGAGGACAAAGAGAACTGCTGAATGCATGCTTATGTACCCTCATGGTAAAGAAGTTCATAAGGAAAGTGTTTGAATTCAACATGGCGACAAGCAAACCTGCGTTTATGAGATCTGCACGAGGCAGGGACAGATGAAGAATAGCACATATCAGCTCGAAGCTCTTTGGTGTCTGCAAACCAGCAGCACATGAAATGAAGTCTCCCCCCCCCCGCTGTAAATCCTTCCAGGGTGGATATTAATCGATTAAACAATCGCTCATTAATCATCAGCTTCCATTAGCAGGCATTGTTTTAAGATCTATTTCCCATTCGTGTCAGTGACTGTGTTTTAATCACGGCGGTGTCGGGCTGAATAAGACCGATGTGGGAATGAGCTGCAGAGTATTGCAAGTTTCAGCTCGGAATATGAGGGCAGTATCACTTACAGTGACTACCGTGGTGCTCAATAGTCAAAGTTTACTGCAGACGGAGGTTCGTTATTATGCTTGCAGGTGGCTCGGCATCCGCTGGAGAAATGTTTAGTGTGACAGATCGTCGGAAAAGTTTACCGACAAACGGGATCTTACTGAGCCGTGTATCTGCGTATCTGCCATAACCACATATTTATCAACACGTGACCAAGGCTCGATCCACAGGTCACGTGCTGATTCCACGAGCACAGAGTGGATCATCAGCAGGTTTCTCTTTACTTTTTTTTTTTTACTGCAGGACTTTTGATAGTGGAATTATGATTAAAGTTATTAATTAATTGGTACTAATTGAATCTCGCGAGTAAACATTTGACAGCTTTCAACAGACAGTATGAAACCAACAGTATATTTGTTGCCAAATAGGCCTAAACAGACAGCAGTCTGATTTATATTACACACTACGTTCTAGTTTATGTCCCAATCCTACTTCATCACATCGCTATTATTTTATAGCACTATAATACCAATGCAAAATACTACTTACAATACTAATTGTACGGATTCTGTTGTCCTATCACGTCCTGCTGTCATTTATTTGTGTTATCTGGCTCAGTTTTTGGCCTTTGCTGTTGTTATCTTGACAGTTTTGTCGAGATAAAATACGATGGGCTTTAAGCCCCTTTGAGGTTTTTATCTCGAAGTCAGTGAAAGTACTCCTGCAGCATATCAGACACACATCTATCATCTGTCCATCATCAAAACCACCCATCCATCCACGCATCCACCCATCCATCTATCCATCCTTCTGAGCTCATTTTCGGTGCTTTAGGACAAAATAAAATCCACAGTCAGACATGCCATAGGCTCTGAAATCATCATTAGGAAAAACCTCTTAGCTTGTAGCTGCATTCACCCTCACATGGTTCCTCCTATCTGAACCTCTGGGTTACAACACAATCAGATTCATTTAATCATAATAAGCTCTTTTCCCAACTCCATTTACCGGCTCCAACATCTGTGTGCCTTCAGCTGTGAGTGCTGCGTGGCATTTTAAGTATCGAGAAAGAAAAAAAAAAAATCAACTCGAGTCTTACTAATTACCTCCTAGTTCCGTAGTGCGCTCATTGCACATTTCCTTTGAAAGTCAAACACAATCTCTGTGTGTCAGCTTGACGCAGCAGATGAATCTTGGTGGATGTTTTCAAAGAAACATGAGATTTGTCAGTCTGCCAAAATCCTGCTCCTTCCTGGGCATTTATTCAGAGCGTCCTTTCGTTTGTACACTTCATCAAATTTAGTTGCTGAGTATGAGGCCTCTGTTTGTTTTCCTCTATGTGTCCTTCATCAGGTTCTAAAAGCACCAAGTTTACGTGTTAGTGCTTCCACTGCTGGCTACTTGTCATGGTCCCTGGGTCTTGGACACAGGGTTTTGATATCTCATGGTTCTGGTTTTCTGTGTCAGGTCTGCCTTGTTTAGCATTGTCAATATAGTTCTTCAAATTAGGAGATTTTCTCAGCCGGTAGAGATCTGTGCTTTCCTCCATGGATATGCCTCCCCAGACCATCATCGACCAAACCAACCACCAAACCGGTCATACTGAATGACGTTACAGGCAGCATAACAATCTCCACAGCTTCTACAGATATATTCATGCCTGTGAGACATGCTCAGGGTGAACCTGCTCTCATCTGTGAAAAGCACAGGACGCCGGTGGTGAGTCTGCCAGTTCTGGTATTCTGTGGCAAATGCCAGTCGGGCTCCACGGTGCCGGGCAGTGAGCACGGGGCCCACTAGAGTACGTCGGGCCCTCGGGCACTGTTAATTAGCAGGCAGTTTTGCCTGTGTTTATGGATGCAGCTTGCTAGCATTAGCCGACAACCTTCAACGTTCTCTGTTGAGCTGGGCTCTCTGCGCTCTCACATAAAACGGGCGTTTTACGCGTCGTGACTCTTCTTCCACTACGGGCGCCGCTTACGCCAATCAGACGTTATCAGCTAACGATGACAAAATAGTGATTGAAAAGCTATAAAGAACATAAAAAATAGAACACTTAAATAGTAAACTGTTGCAAATAAGATGAGAAATCAATGCTGCAGAAAATCACTGATCTTAGGATTTAATGCACAGAGAAGTAAAATCAATATTTTACTTCCAATTAATTATTTTAATGCTGAATGCTGCTTCTTTGGTGCTGCTGTTTATTTCCAATGTGATGTCTGCAGATCAGAGCTCTGAAACTTTAAATAGAATACATTTAAATGTTAAATGCTACCATGCCACAGCCTAATAAAGCAGGCCCGGAAATTGCTTTAGTTTGTCGGCAGATCAAAGTGAAATTCATTTTATCGATTTAATTTATATTTTTGGTGAGTGTTTTGCTGCAGTTCCAGCAATGCAGAAGAGAATAGAAATAAAGAGAAATAAATACATGCAAATTCCAGTGCTGGAACTCGTGACATTACTGAGGTATAGCTTAACATATACACATATAAACACATATAAATGCATTCCTAATCTATACTGCACTTAAAACATGCTGTAAATATAAGAATTAAGGGGAAAAGTTGTGCATCCAACCCATTTTAACTTGAAACTCTGAACATAACCTGCATCCCGACCAGTTATATGTACACGCCTCTGGTGAGCTACTTGCACTTACTTCATGCCAAACGAAGCTAAAATTTAACTCAGTAAAAGAAAAATAACCAACAAGATCACATTTATTGCACAAGGTTTCAGTTTTGTTCATCACAGTCTCCAGTCACCGTTTTCCCCAGCGTGACTGCAGCATTCCTCAAATGGTAGTTTTAGAAACAATAATTTGGGATTTTTTTTATTTTTAACAAATTAATTGAGCATTTTGATGAAACCACAGGTCCCTCGTTGTCAATATTTCATAGTCTAGATGAGTCATAATGTATTAACAAGCCAACTTGAGCTTTTTCTCTAGTTTCTGCGAAACCTGGCAGATAGTAGGTGCAAAACAGATCGGACTCAGAACTAACTTGTGGGGTACAATCTGCTTTATTTTAGTGATGAAAAGGTGCTAATTTCCACTTTTAAAAGCCATTAGATATTACACTAAGCTAAATTTGAACCTGAAGTGAGGCTGACATTTAAAAGAGGAACACAACCTTCTTTGGAAAAGGTTAATTTTGATGACTGAAAGTCATTTTAATGCACACAAATGAACTGAAGAGTGCTCAGTTAAAAAAAGAGCTCCGAGGACTCACGACGGTGTCTCGAAGAACGGCCCGGTAAATGGTTTGTAAGCCTTAGAAAGAAGAACCTCAAGGTGTTTTCGTGTTCTCGTTATTACAGGCACAAAATACCTACAACCAGGTATTTTGGACTTTGAACTCCAGATTGTAGCCGCCTGTCTCAGGTGTCCCGACTAAGTCGATATCTGGTGTGCAGAGTGTTTACTTGGCAGTGTTATACCAAAGTTGCTTGCTTTCCTTGCACTGAACACAAATCGATATTTGTACACAGGGCCTGCAGGTCAACAAGACACTTTTCTTTACCAACATCTATATGCTGACTGAGAATCAGAATCACACTCCATTAACCTCCAGGATGTCAAACTGGAGGACGTGACTTCACGTCCGTTCCATGCTTAAGCCAACACGCTTACCCCCCCCCATCTTCAAATCCGTCCACTCCCACGTGGAAAAGAAACAGATAAGAGCGTGTAGGAAAGATGCTCATTAACGTATGTATTGTATCTCAGAAGATTAACCCATGAAAATGGCCACTGTCACATTTTTCTCATAAAACATAATTACAAGAATTAAGTACGAATTAAAAAAAAAAAACGCTCCCCAGCCCCCCGATGAGGCTTCGCTGGGCCGGTGTTTATATTTTTACCTCCATCTTGCTGCTTCACATTGACACACTTACACGTTTATACCTCAGAGCTGCCGCATTCCACTAATCCCACCAAAGGATACATTTTTTGTGCGATTCTCCTGAATCCTATAGAAACACTGCTTCTCTATAAGTTGCTCAAGGGTATCTGAGGTGTTACACAGACGCATTCCTTTACCTCCTAATTTCTCGAGTCTCTCCCTGCCAGCTCCCAGCCTAAACAATTATGATCCGTCACCACCTTGGAAGATAATCAAAGCTGCTGTTTTTCCTTCAGTGGTAGGACAGATAAAATAGTAATTAAGATAAACATAAATTCAAGAGGTGTTCCAAGTAAGGTGCCCTTTCTCCACATTGTGAATGAACACACTTATTGACGATGCCACTGGCAGCAGTTCTCCCTTGCATACACCCTTAAACTTATTCTTTAGGGTTTCACTTCAAGCTAGGGGCCAAATGAACACAGACAGAGACTCCACCTGGTCTCATTACGCATGACATAGTTTAGCATTGTACACAACATTAAGCCAATATGCAATGCAGCCAATGCAGAGACTAGTCGCCCCTATTATGCAAAACCTCTGGGTCGAGGTAAGCTAGGTGGGCTGAGTGTGAGGTGAAGACGTTGGCGAGGGGCTGTATACCAATCCGTCCCTCTGTGGAGCTTTATAAAGATTAAACAAAATTAATTAAGTACCCGTTAGTCTAAATGACTTATCTGAGGTCCTCCCTGCCCACTGCATGCAAGGCTCAGCCTCATCAGATGCATACTAATGATTCAAACGGAGCAGCCGTGGCACGGGGCGTTAAACCGGCTGACTCGCTGCTTCCCAAATGACTGCATGCCATCACCTTGGGTTTTTGTGACAAGGCCATGGTAATTAGCTCAGAACATGGGGGAAAAGGAGAAAAAAGCTGAACACATAATAAAAATAAAATAATTGCCCCTGTAATTATCCTCATCTTTCTCACTCAATGTCACATCAAGAAGCTGGCAATGCTCTGCAGGGAGTGAGGAATGAGTCTGGGGTTTTTTTTTGTTGCTGTGTAAACTGGATTAGTGCTCTGCCTGTCCCACCGTGGCAGGGGAGTGATTGGATTAACGGCGTGGAGAGCATAGCAGCATGGCGGGGGGATAGATTACTGGCCCAGTCGGGCTCTTCGATGGGCGCTCCGTGGCCTGCAGGGAGCCCTAGGAGGCCTCAGACATCTTAAAGGCCCCCGATAACCATCTTGAGAAACTCTCTCTCCCTGCTTTAACCGTGTTGCTATCTTTGCTCTTCCAGCTCAAACAGCAGCAAACACAAGTTCACTTTTAGAGGCTATGATGTCCATTAGGTTTCTACCTGCTGCGTTGCTGCCAAGTGGAGATAAAGTGGTATCTACTCTGGCCACTGCATGCCAGTGGGTGGTGAAACTTTCTGAAGGTTTTTAAAACAGACACACACATACACATCGCACTATTGCTACCATGCAATTTTGCTTTATATTCTGTATCTAGCTCGCCAGGCTGATAGTACAATGGGAAGAAAGGTAGGGCCTCAGTGTTGTTGCGGACTTTGTTCTGCATAATATGAAGTATTTGGATGCAACCAGGTCAGGAAATGTTTGGACAGTGACACAGTTTTCATAATTTTGGCACCACGTTAGATTAAGATCAAGAGCAGACATTCAGCTTTATTCTAATGGTTAAAGAAAAGCACTGCTTTAACTTTTAAAGAATTTTAAAAAATGTCTATTCATTGTGGGTTATTTCTCGACTATTTCTTCATCAATTAAGTGGACCTTAAAGGTCTGGATTGATAGTGTCTGTACATTATGAGTGACCAGATCAACTGTGGTGGATGATCACAAGATCCTTTCCATGGTAAAGAAAAACCCTTTGACAACATCCAGTCCACGCTCTCTAGGATGAAGGAATTTCATTATCAAAATCTACTATAAACACTTTACAATAACAAATACAGTGGGTTAAATATAAAGTGCAACCCCGTGATCAATGTCAAGATTAAATCAACAAGTTTAGTTATGGGCAAAAACAGCTAAAACGTAAGAATAGTTCTGGGGATACAGTGGGGGACATAAGTATTTGATCCTCTGCTGAACAAAGAAATGAAGAGTCTCCAGTTTTCATGGTAGTTTTATTTTACTGAACAGAGACAGACTATCAACCAAAAATCCAGAAAAACACCCCCACATTGCATAAAAGTTAAATAAATGATTTGTATGTTACTGAGTGAAATACGTATTTCATATCCAAGCAAAACATAACTTAGTATTTGGTGGAGACACCCTTGTTGGTAAGCACATTTCTTTTAAGACATTTCTTGAAGTTGGTCACCGGGCTTGCACTCATCTCCGGAAAATTGTTGGCCCACGTCATTTTTTTTTTTTTTACCAAAACCCATCTATATCCGTTATATTTCTTGGATGCCGCATGGAAAGTCAACGCTTCAGCTCCCTCTACAGATTTTCTGTTGGATTTAGGTCTGGACTGTGGCTGGGCAACTTCATGACCGTAATGTGCTTCTTCTTTAGTCACTCCTTTGTTGCCTTGGTGGTATGTTTTGGGTCATTTTTATGCTGGAAGACCCCCCTACAACCCATCTTCAGTGTTCTGTCTGAGGGAAGGAGGTTCTCATCTAAGATTTTACACTACCCTTAGCAGAAAAACAGCTCCAAAGCAGCATATTTCCACCTCTGTGCTTGACTGTGGAGATGGTGTTCTTTGGGTCGTTTCAGCATTTCTCTTCCCTCATACAATTCAAGTCGATGCCAAAAAGCTTGATTCTGGTTTCATCTGATGACAGCACTTTCTCCCAGGCCTTATCTGAATCATTTAGATGTGCCCTGGCAAACTTAAGACTGGCCTGTACATGTGCTTTCTTGAGCACATTTTGGGCGCTGCAATATTTAAGTCCATTGCAGCCAATGGTGTTGTTGGTTACTGTAGTCCCAACAACAAATAAATAAATTTCAAATAAATGACAAACTCCTCCCATGTTGTTTTGGTCTGATCCACCACCTTTCTCATGATCATTCTCACCCCATGAGGCAAGACCTCCAGAGTGACGGCGATTGATGGTCATTCCAGGAAGACAACCGTTCAGTCTTGCATCTTTAATGATCACTCGGCTGCTAGATTTTCAGCTCTCCTTTATAACCTGACTGCACCAACAACAAATTTTTCAGATACCAATGACTTGTTAACTGGTTTAATAGTTTTCCTGCCCAGTGGAGATTATCTCACCTAAATTCATTAAAGAGGTTCTACCTGTCATCTCTCCCTGGCCTCTTGCTACTATAAATCTGTCCCTTTCATCAGGCTACAGTCCAGACTACTTTAAAATAGCCAGTGTTTTTCTTCTGCTTAAAAACCTCTTCTTAGACCCCACTGTTTAAGATATTTACAGGCCAATTTCTAAACTGCCATTTATTTCTAAAGTCCTCAAGAAAGTTGTTGCTCATCACCTGCTTCACTTACTTGAAGGAAACAATATCTTTGACAAATTCCAATCCGGTTATTGACAAAAGCAGAGCAATGAAACAGCTCTATTAAAAATGACTAATTATATTATCATGCGTTCAATTAAGAGTGAATTTTCCATTTTAGTTCTACCAAACTTATCTACAGCCTTTGATACAGTTGATCATACCACTCTTATCAACAGATTACAAAACTGTGTTGGCATCACTGCTCTCAAATGGTTTTCATCATACTTACCTGACTGATATTTCAGAATTCATTTTAAACAATGTATGTCCTCATCTGCACCCCTTGTATATGGAGTCCTCCAGGGCTCTATCTTTTGTTTTCTTTATCTATATTACTTTTGGGCCATTTGCTTAATGGTGTTAGTGGAATTTCTTATCATTGCTATGCAGATGACACACAGCTCTACTGTTGCGTTAAGCCCAACAACCTCAACAGCCTCTCCTGCCTCAGTGAATGCTTCTCTTCCATTAATGACTAGATGCATTCAAATTTTCTCCATCTCAACTCTAGTAAAACTGAGGCTCTTGTGTTTGGCCCTGACAGCTTCTTTAAGGAGGTCAGTCAGTACATCAGCCCTCCTGACAATGACCTTAAATAATCTGCTAAGAACCGTAGTGTCATCTTTGATTGACATCTGAATTTTAAATTTCATGACTCAAAGCTCATCCAGTCTTGTTTCCTTCACCTCAGCAATACTGCAGAAATCAAACCTTTATTATCTTTCAATCATCTGGAATGTTTTAATACACAATTGATTTTCTCCCACCTGGATTACTGTAATTCACTTTTTATGTGCAGACTAGTTTTGGTTAGCAGCCGTGTCACTGCGTTCTGCACTAATTGGAGACAGTCCTCCATAGCCTGTCTCCAATTCAGTGCAGAGACGCAGCGACAAGGCTGCTAACCAAAACTAGACTGCATTCTCATATCACACCTATTCGTGCTCCCACTGGCTCCCAGTGAAATTCAGGGTCCTCTGTGAAATCCTGTTATTGACATTTAAAGCGCTACATGGACAGGCCCCTGTCTATATATCAGATCGATTGAGACTTTATCATTGCAGCTGGCCTCGCTGATCCTTTAACCAGAGTCTCCTAACTGTTCCACACAGAGGAGATCGCACTTTTGAAGTTATGGCGCCCAGACTTCATCAGGTTGGCTGAGTCTGTGACTTGCTGGCTCTTATTCAAATTGTGAAGCACCTTGCAACTCTGTGTTTTGAAAACTCCTATACAAATAAAGTTATTATTATTTTATATTTCTTCCAACTCCAAATAATCACATCACCAATTGTCACCTTCTCACTAAGCTTCTTGCTGATGGTCTTGTAGCCCATTCCAGCCTTGTGCAGGTCTACTGTCCCTGATGTCCTTTGACAGCTCTTTGGTCTTGCCCATGGTGGTGGAGAGGTTGGACTGGAAGAAGATTCTGTGGACAGGTGTGCTTTGCACACACAATGAGCTGAGATCAGGAGCATCTGTAATTGATTAATTGATTGAATGACTGATTGACTGGTTGATTGTAATCTCTGTGCCACATAGACACACAGCCAATCTGGGGAGCCAGGATCGTGGCTAGGTTGTAGTGGATCAAATATTTATTTCACTCAATGACACGCAAATCAATTTATAACTTTTATGTAATATGTCCTTTTCTGGATTTTTGGTTGATATTCTTATACATTAGTTTAAAAAATAGTCTCTCTTACACCAGTTTTTAGCTCAGAAGCAGACCAATTTGTTTTTCCTCATCGTTTCCAGTCTTCATGTCAGGCTAAGCTAACCAGATGTTGGCTTTATGGTTAAATATCCCATAGAGGTATAAGAGCACCATCAATCTCTCCATTTACTCTTCAACAAGAAAGCAAAAACATTTTCTAAATGCACTCCACGAGAGAGTCATCATATAAGACAGCTGTGTTCTAGGCAAAGATAGAAAGAAGAAAACAAAAGAAAACCTAAGGGGAATGGTAGAACAGACTTTTTTATCCTTCCATGCAGAAGTAATAAATATGGCCTGTGTACTCATTAGCACCAAGCTGCATACGGTTTTGAGCTTGTGCTTGATAAATAATACAGCAGAGTAGCATCTGTTTGATCCTGGAAATAAGAGAAACCCGGTGACCATTTTCCCTTAAAGAAAGGCAGTGCAGGTAAGCAGAGGCTTTCTGCTAGAGTCACAAAGAACACTAGGTCCTTGAAAATGAGTCATTAGATTGTAACAGTGTTACAGCGCTTGGTATCCCTTGGTCCGTAACTGTGAGTCAGACTCTGTAAAATCATTTCTGTTTTCCTTATAAATACTGGATGTAAGATTTGAATTTTTGTTGTCCTTATTTACCCAAGTAAGGTTCACGGAACACATATTTCTCTTCCTTGGAAATATTCAATTTTACATTCAGACAATTTTGCACTCACTGAAATGAAGAACAACCCCTAACTTTGCTAAATGAAAACACTCGGCTGGCAGGCGAACCTCTGGAGAAAAGTCTGAAGAATTTTTAATAACCTCTGGTGAAAAAAGTAAAAAAAATATAAGCCTCCACATATTATCATCTGAGAAGAACTTCTGTGCCAGTGTTCATAATATGAGGCCATGCCTCTATTTGCATAGATAAACCAGTGCCCAGCACTGCAGCTTTCAAAGAACCAAACTGAAAACTTCTCCTGAACTTTTCACTTTTTCATGCCTCAGGAACTGAATATGGCCCAAATGACAAAATTACAGTTAATTACTCTTACAAATCAGCGGCTATCTCGGACTTCGTCATTAGAAACAACATTCAACATAACACTGTTAGAAAACCTGCATCCGTCCCTCTGAATCCTTTCCAAAAACAACAGGGAGGAAAAAAAAAAAACAGCTTTTCACTCTCTTTTCATTCTTGCAGCTTTAATGCATTGCCACCTTTAGAGCATTCACTGTCATTTTTACCCACCTAACCATGTATAATTTAGTGCTTCACTCTCTGAGCCCTGGAAAACATTTCCTGATATATCGTGAGGCACTGGTATAAAACAACTTCAGAGCCGGCGCCGGTGCTGCCGTCGGCCTGCACTGGCTTATGCAGTTGTCTCTTTTGAAACAACACAAAAGTGCGTACTTTTCAGTGCGAGGATGTGACAGATGGAACTGATTTAGGACAATATTTGTCTCTCTTTTTTTTGAAGTAGCTCCCTTGTGCTGCAAAGTGTCTCTGCAGGCCCAAAGGGCAACAAACACCGATATGACTAGTCAGCTATGGGAGGATTGTACTCTTGGCAGGATGCTGCTATTTATAATCACTCAACACAGGGAAAGTGTCCAATACTGTTAGGAGCTCCTTATCTCTGGGTTCTGTCAATATTCCTCTTTGTAGGCGGGCAGTGATGCTATCACAACGCACCAAACAGCAGCTTCACAACAATTCAGGCCACACACATCCAAATACACAATAAATTCAAACTGACACGGGTTCCTTTTTTTTTTTACAAACCATTTCTCTGGTTTCTGCCTGGTCCAACACAGTGATTTGAAAAAAAAAAAAAAAACTATTTCCTTTCCTCACTGCAGTGGCTGTGTGTGTGTGTGTGTGTGTGTGTGCGTGTGCGTGCTCGTGCGTGCGTGTGCTGATTCAGTAAATTATTCAATAAATTATTCAACCGTCTAAAATTCCCCAATAAATTCACCACTGAGTTTGAAGCCAATGTTCAACTGCAGAAGTTGCTCAGACTGACTCATTTCCTTCTACCAGGCTGTTCCTGCAAGGCTATTTTTTTGGTCTTTTTTGTTTATCATAACCACAGAACTTGGTTTTGGTTTCCTTGTCAACAATGAAAAGGAGACTTCCTGACTATAAACTCTATAAATTACCTGTTTTTGTTTCACAAAAACAAACAAGAGACCAGTTGTGAAACAAACGACCTACAGCTGCCCAAATACTTACAACCCAAATGTGCATTTTTCTTAATTTTACCCTTTAAATTCAAATCTTTAAATTTCCACTGCCAAGTCCCACTGTGTTCTTCTTCACCAGCAGACCCGTTGTTAGCCTACGCAGGGCGTAGCTACACACAATGTAAGCATCTGTTTGTTTTCACCTGCCAAGAGACTGACCTTATCACCCCCACCTGAGACTCCTGCTGGTGGTAGTCAGGGTGATGAGGTGTGCTTGGAGGCTCACCTTATCACCCTCATGTCCACCTCGCTCTGCACAGACACCCCAAACAACCAGCAGGACTTTCAAGTGTCAAGGACATGATCCCTCGCGGGCTTCCCGCTCCCTTAAACATATGATGCGTCACTCACACAAACAGAAATGTAAATACTTACAAAACATTCCCCGGTTGTCCTGTCCTGTAAAAACATACCCTCTCCTTACACTGAGCTGATAACTCACAGCACTTATGTATTAGGCTTTAATTGTTGAGACAGCTGAACCTTTTAGTCTTGTGGCTGAGTTTGTGTCTGCCCGCTAAATCAGCTGTGACTGAGAAAGCAAGATGGGTTGCTCTTTAGCCAAAATGGAAAAACTCAGCGTTAAACTTTAACTGTTCACAAAGAGCTACCAGAGCGACAGTCATACCGTTACTCAAAGAGAAGCTCCGCCCAGGGGCTCAGGGTTAAAGGGAAGTGAATTTGTTATTCAGTTGTTTACAATCCTACACTCTAATATTCAATCACAACATAAATTAGGCCCGAGGAAACAACCTAACACAACGGCTTGTGACTTGTCCAAGGGTTTGAACACAGGTGACCAAGCCACCTTGGTGGATGGACTCTTGCTGCAAGCTGGTTTTCTAATAACGCGTCATCCAGACAAGCCAACATTTCTGGATCTTCATCTGCCTTCCTTTCTGCATCAAAGGGCCTGCCTGTTATTCCCGTTATAGGATCACTGCTGACAGGCCCATGTAACTCCACTTAGTTTGTGCTAAATGCCAGTGACTCTAATTCAGGCAATTCTGAAACTGCACAGTTATGATCTACGTTCTCCAAGATCTTAAATGCTCAAACAGACGAAGCCAAAATGCTCAACCTAGTAGGAACAAAATCAAACAATCTGAAAATCTTGTTTGCAAAGCTCAATTCACACAAGTTCATTTTTTTCTTCTTCTTTTTAACCTTCAGGTCACAACCTCCTTTTTTATAAATTATTCAACCCCCCCCCCTCCCCCACTTGAATAATTTATAAAAGCACCTGAATGGATGCTGACTATGGTAACACTCTGGATCAGTGTTATTGCTTCACATGCAAAACAACACCAAAACTATTCTGCTGTGAAAATGAGCTTGAGTTTGAATTCATATATGAAACGTGTACTTGTATGCTTTAAATTTTATGCTGGTCTTCCGCTCAGCCAGAATCCATTGCACCTCACGAAACCCTTCGACCCCGCTGTGAGCCCAGCCTCTCACGCCGAGCCCGCATCGAAGAGTGCGCACAGAATACGGCCATAATTATTTCACAACAAGAAGAAATAATCTGAATCACTCATATGTCCATTACACAGATTGTGGACAGAGACGAACTCGTGCACCAAACACTAAAAGCGTCCCCCCCCCCCTTAAATTTCCTCACAAATTATTTCATGTGTACAGAGCTGCTTACCCAGCAGGCAAGTGCTTCATAACTGCTGGCGCCGCCCCAAGCAATGTCCGAACCGTTCCCAGCTGTCACGCTGGGAAAACAGAATCAGGCGCACCTAAAGTCATTTCACAGGCCCAGGCTTTTTAAAGCAGCCAGATCTGTAGCAGCCATCACTCCACTTATTTGTTCAGCAAAAATGCTAAATTCTTCAGCAAAGTAGTTGCCGCCTGGCACTCATCGTCGCTAATCGTGTTAAACAGTAGAGGAGACATGAATTGGAAGCTATATAAACAAGCCTTTAAGCATTAGGCTAGAGGCTCAGCAGGCTCATCTCATCTCCTACCATGCTGCTAAACAGCTCCATCCTCGCCTGAATGTATGGCTGGCTGTGGAGTCCTGGGGCTGTATTATGGATGGGAGAGCTGATAACGGCTCTTAAGAAAAGAAAAATTAAATAAAATGACACAGCAGAGCAACAGCCTTCACCCATTAGAAATATGTCTCTAACTAGCAGCCGCAAAGCCTTTATCGCTACACAGCACAGACAAGAGACTGAATACCCTCAAATTGTCTCAGGTGTTGAAAAGGTTGAAATAGTTTCAGCCTCAGTCACTCCCACACACAGCTATTTGTTTTAATCAGAAATGACAAGCGAGCCGGATAATACTGGCTGCAGCTTACCCTGTAGTAGTCACTGCTGTAGATGTCCCTGGACATGCCGAAGTCTCCAATTTTGACCAGCAGGCCGTTGCCCACCAGGCAGTTGCGGGTAGCCAGATCTCTGTGCACAAAGTGCTGGGAGGCCAGGTAAACCATGCCTGAGGCAATCTGGGTGGCGATGTGCAGCATCTGGGAAAGGCCCAGCTCTCCATTGGACTGCAGCGGCTGGCCGTCTACCAGGATCATTGCATCTGGGCCGTGGGCTCTGGGTTACAAACAACAGAGGACATTTCGTGAATTTTTATTTATGTTGCTGGAGTTATGAATAATGTTAATGTTAACTGTTGCATCTGAACCATAATGCTGTGTTCAGTCAGACTTGAAGGAAGCAGTTGAGACCACAAAGTCATCGGGAAAGTGTTCACAGATCGAGGGAGACTTGTGTTGCTTTTGCCACCAAAAGAGTTTTGCCCCCTGCTGGTCTTTTGAAAGAATGCGGGCTTACTGTACATTTATATACAGTCTAAAGACCACGCCAGACTACACCGCTAAAACCCAAGAGTGCGCTGATTTTCTTATGGAACCAACTTTCATTATTAGAAAACGAGCTGTGCTTTAAGTTTCATAGCTGCACTTTAATTACTGGATGTTGGACCTTTTTAGTGTACATTCTGCATTACAGAATGCTGAACGAGCCTGCCCCTTTAAGAAGTAATCCAAAGCTCCTTATACTTCTAATAAGCCCTCATTCTGGCAATATATGTGCCTCTTTGTACCTATTGAGGATAATTACCATAATAAAGTGAGACTGTTAGAAATATTAACAAATGAACTATACCCTGCAAGCACTCAGGCTGCTTTACTGGCAGTGATAAACTGTTATGTGTCTGTTTTTATTAATTCTGTGGTCGTAAGCTGTGAGCTTAGAGGCTTTTTTTTTTTTTTTTTTCCCTTGGCAAAAGTTTCATGTACTCCAACTTGTCAGGAATTTTAACCAAGTCTCTGGATTTTCATCAAAGTACTGTACATTTACCAGAACAGGTTGACTGCAGGTTTCTGGGTGACGATGAAGAACTAATTTCCTGTGAAGACATCCTGCTGTTCTCATCACCTTCTCGTCACTGTGATTACAGGCCAGGCGTCATGCAGGGAGGACTGCCGCTCTCTCTCACTCTCTCTAGGGCTGTTTTTCTATTCCCAACTCAGAATTTTAGTGCAGCTCAATTTTCTTCTTGTTTTTAGTGTTTCTGTTATAATTCCACTCGACTGTTGGAGGATTAGCAGCACTTCTTCTTGGAGCGTGTCTCGTGTCTTCCGATTTTACTTCACAGACGTACAGTAATGGCTGAATGAGAGCAGGCTGCCCGCCGTTTATCTGGAGGTTGGGTTTGGACCCGGACGTTAGATCTTCTATTCAGTCCTATTGATTCCCTGCACATCTCATCTCTAAAATGTGACCAAGAGGACCAACAGACCACGAATCAGCCACGTCTTGCACCTTGCATGAAAGAATTTCATCATTCGTGACATTGCCTTTCATTTCAGGAATGATTTCCCAACAGAAAGTCTTCACGCACTCTTGAATGCACACAGACATCCACACTCACACTCCATCGTAACATGTCATCTTTTCAGCTATTGCTGAAATTTCAAAAACAAGATAGACCACACGTGTGCACGCACACATACACACACACACACACACACACACACACACACTGCTGTTGCTGTCAGCACACTTGAAATAGCACATTTCTTTCTCAGACTCCTCCTTTGCACACTGACATCAGCTCCAGTGAAGCTTCCCATTACCAAAGAGCTTGCTGTACCGGCATCGTGTCGCTTTTGTTGAAGCTTATCAGAGGTCACTTCCCCTGGTGCAGTCTGACATTATGGAACAAAAGCACTAAAGCACTCGTGTTTGCTAACGCACAAGGCTGTGAAGCAGGATGGATATTATATTTGCAGCAGCTATTTCACAAAAGAATTTCACGTTTTTAGGAGTCTTAGTGAAGCTTTCCATTTACTGTACGTTCTAGGAGTGAGCGCGGGGGGGGGGGGGCAGTGCCACATAAAGCAGGGTTGGCAAAATTGCGCGTATTTGGATTGCCAAATTTTCATTGAAAAGCTCACCTGAGGAATTTGTTGAGGTCTCCATGCTTCATGTATTCAAACACCATGATGAGAGGGTCTCCATCTACACACACTCCATAGAATTTAACGATGTGGTCGTGCTGCAGGTTGGTCAGCAACTCGGCCTCCCGCTGGAAGTCCTTCCTGGCTGACAGGTTGGGATCTTTCAGGGTCTGAAAGAGGAAATAAAAAGTCAGATTTTTTCCCGTCAACGGGAAATCAATCGTCCTTTGAATCTTGTTAATAGTTTTTTATTCATGTATTTTAACTAGTGAACAGTTTCATGGTTCTGAAACTGTAAATTTGCTAAATTTGGGTGATGATTCAAACACAAGCCCTACTTTTCGTGGTAGCAGGGGCTGACAGATATATTTAGCTAACACTTTTAAAATGATGATTCACTGCTACGTTAGATAACCAACAGCAACATGAGAGAAACGTTACTTTGTTCTCCAAGCATGCCAACGCTGTCTGACAGTTTTAGCCTGCACTTTATTTCACCCTCCGGCGCCACCGTGACCTTGACAATTCAAGTTTTGAGTGAAACTGATAATTGTTGTGTGGGCTACCATGAAATTTAATGACTTTCAAGATCCCCAGTAAAATAATTTTAAAAAATGGATAAATCAGCTAATTATGCTAATTAGCAAGTGTTGGCATGCTAAACCAAACTAGAGCACAAGCCAAACATTATTTCATAAATATCAGCATGTTTTCATTTTCATTTTTCAGCAGCAGAAATTAAAGGCTGAGGATTATTAAACCTGTTCTCCATTCATATGCAGCGGTACGTATGGTCATAAGCTTTGGGTAGTGACTAAAAGAATGAGATCGCAAATACAAGCGGCAGAAATGAGCTTCCCCCAAAGTGTGGCTGGCCTCTCCCTTAGAGATAGGGTGAGGAGTCCGGCCATTCGGGAGGGGCTCAGAGTAGAGCCGCTGCTCCTCCACATTGAGAGGAGCCAGCTGAGGTGGTTCGGGCATTTGACTACGATGCCTCCTGGGCTTGGGTGAGGTGTTCCGGGCATGTTCTACCAGGAGGAGGCCCCGGGGAAGACCCAGGTCATGCTGGAGAGATTAAATCTCTCAGCTGGCCTGGGAATGCCTTGGGGTACCCCCGGATAAGCTGGAGGAGGTGGCTGGGGAGAGGGAGGTCTGGGCTTCTCTGCTGAGGCTGCTGCCCCCACGACCCGGCCCTGGATAAGCAGGAGAAAATGGATGGATGGATCTTATGAACATGATGTTTTTAAAGTTAAACAGAAAAATATTAAGCTAGGATGAACCATGACATGAGACAGTTGGCGTGGATGCACATCTTCAAGTATTCCAACTTCAAACTTACAGCACTTAAGGGATCTGCTATTAATATGTTGGTGCCATTTAGTTTTACTGCTCACAATGCATCTTTAGACCATTACTGCTGTTTGTGCAGTAGAGATGAACTCAATGCGCACTAAAAATTGATCTGATTGGTGATGGGATCATGCAGGGAAATACACTGAACTCATCTGAAGTGGAGCACAGATGATATTTTAAATCTTACTAGTATCAAAAATATCAGTTCAATTCAATTCAGTTCAGTTCAGTAAATGCAATAACATATTATTGCTGCGTCTGCTGGAGGAGAGAAGAAAAAAAAAAAGTCTTGACACTTCATCCACAACATGAATATAGGGTGAGTTGATATTCTGGATCTCCTCAGCATACAGACCAGTTTTCCCCAGCCTTCTGCTGACATTATTACAGATGGAATGACCTTGGGATGGAAATGCATTTACTCATATGTGCTCTTCGTGCAGGGAAATGCTGGAGGTGGTTGAGATGTACGGCAGAGTAGGTAAAATGGCCATAAAATTCTATTACCAAATCAAACCGCACTCTTAAGGAAATGTTTCTTGTCTGGGCATTCCTCCAAAACAATACCTTCAAAGTGCTCGAACACAATAAATTGAGGCAAAGCGCTGCAATGAATTTTCCCTTTGTTGACCTTTTAAGAGTATTCAGAGAGCTGCTTCCTGTTTTCGCACAGGCAGGAGCTTGTTCAAATGAAAATTCAAATAGTATTCTATTTTAAAGAGGTCAAGGTTTACTCAAAAACTGATTTGTTAATTCTGTAAGGGGAAGCAAAGAACGTTACAGCCGGATACTCCATCACCTTCATCTGTGCTGTTTCACTTCTCTGTGGTCAAGGTCAGGGTGGTTTTCTCTCTTTTTGTTCCTCCGTCTTAAGTTTGTAGTTTTGCTGAGTCCACAACCGCTTATTCACATGTTTCACATTCAGACAGGTCTTCATATTCACCCTGGGTGCTGCCAAGCACAACTCAATATCGAGCTCTGTGATTGCACACAGGGACAGTGGTTTGAAATGCTTCAATCTCTTTAAAACACATGATTAAATTCACTGGGGTACTAACTTTCCTCTGCCCGTTCCATTCCGGTGGATGCTGCTGGTACCCCGACTGTTTGTAAGGCAGGTTTCAAATAGGAACAAAGACCTGAACTCCATCAGACAGACGCTGGATTCATACTCAGCATATTCATTTGGCTCCACCAGACAGCTGGTGAGATACGAGGAAGATGGAGCACCTAGCCAGTCGTCTCCCTCTGAAACCACAGCTTGCTGTTACACTTTAAACACAGACTCTTTTGATGTTTGCACAACATGAATAGGCCATAGTCCCTGATGATGCCATCACCTATCCTACTTCCTGAGTACCAATATCAAGATTGTGATTGTGATAGGGTCCACTATAGCTGTCCAATCAAGCATGAACAGGCACCATATGGACAAGAGGACTGGATCGCCTCTACAGTACACCTACAGGAGCTGCTTGGCCACGCCCTTTAATGCCAGAGGAGGCTTGGAACTCTGCAGTTATTGAGTCAGAAGAGCCGCCGTGACTTTTGCACACTACCTGCATCAGCACTCGGCCATCCTGCCTCTGTAAGTCTACGCAGTCTGCCATTCTGTGGCAGAGTTGCTGTGGTTACTAAATGCTTCCACTTTGCAGTAATACCACTTACAGTGGTATGCAAAAGTTTGGGCACCTCCTGATGATTTTCATGATTTTCCTTTATAAATCATTGGTTGTTCAGATCAGCAATTTCAGTTAAATCTATCATACAGCAGACGAACACAGTGATATTTGAGAAGTGAAATCAAGTTTATAAGATTTACAGAAAGTGTGCAATAATTATTTAAACACAATTAGGCAGGTGCATAAGTTTTGGCACCCTTGTCATTTTATTGATTTGAATACCTTTAGCACTAATTATTGGAACACAAAATCTGTTTTGTAAGCTCACTGACCCTTGACCTACATACACAGGTGAATCCAATTATGAGAAAGGGTTAAGGTGGCCAACTGCAAGTGTTTCTCCTCTTTGCATCTTCTCTGAAGAGCGGCAACATGGGAGCCTCAAAACAACTCTCAAATGACCCGAAGACAAAGATTGTTCAACATCATGGTTTAGGGGAAGGATTCAAAAAGCTCTCTCAGAGATTTCAGCTCTCAGTTTCCACTGTGAGGAACATGGTGAGGAAACGGAAGACCACAGGCACAGTTCTAGCTTAAGGCCCGAAGTGGCAGGCCAAGAAAAATCTCAGATAGGCAGAGGCGAAGGATGGTGAGAACAGTCATAGTCAGCCCACAGAGCAGCTCCAAAGACCTCCAACATCATCTTGCTGCAGATGGTGTCTCTGTGCATCGTTCAACTATTCAGCGCACTTTGCACAAGGAGAGGCTGTGTGGGAGAGTAATGCAGAAGAAGCCTTTTCTGCACACACGCCACAAACAGGGTCACCTGAGGTATGCTAAAGCACATTTGGACAAGCAGCTTCATTTTGGAATAAGGTGCTGTGGACTGATGACACTAAAAGTGAGTTATTTGGACATAACAAGGGGCGGATGCATGGCGGAAAAAGAACACAGCATTCCAAGACAAACACTTGCTACCCACAGTAAATATTTGGTGGTGGTCCCATCATGCTGTGGGGCTGTGTGGCCAGTACAGGTACTGGGAATCTTATTAAAGTTGAGGGTCGCATGGATTCCAGTCAGTATCAGCAGATTCTTGAGAACAATGATCAAGAATCAGTGACAAAGTTGAAGCTGCGCCGGGGCTGGATACTTCAACAAGACAACGACCCTAAACACTGCTCAAAATCTACTAAGGCATTCATGCAGAGGAACAAGTCCAACGTTCTGGAACGGCCATCTCAGTCCCCAGATCTGAATATTATTGAAAATCTGTGGTGGGATTTAGAGCGGGCTGTCCGTGCTCGGAAACCATCAAACCTGACTGAGCTGGAGATGTTTTGGAAAGAAGAATGGTCCAAAATACCTTCAACCAGAATCCAGACTCTCATTGGAAGCTATAGGAAACGTTTAGAGGCTGTTATTACTGCAAGAGGAGGATCTACAAAATATTGATGTCATCTTTATGTTGGGGTGCTTATGCACCTGCCTAATTTTGTTTAAATGATTATTGCACACTTTCTGTAAATCCTATAAACTTCATTTCACTTCTTAAATATCACTGTATTTGTCTGCTATATGATATATTTAACTAAAATTGCTGATCTGAACAACCAATGATTTATAAAGGAAAATCATGAAAATTATCAGGGGTGTCCAAACTTTTGCAGACCACTGTATTGATGGGGGAATATCTAGGAGGGAAGAAAACACCTGAATTTGAAGATTAGGAGGTGTGGCCTAATACTTTTGTTCATATACTGTGTCTTGTGAGTAGCTTGCACTCTTTACGTTGCTGGATAAATACATTTATTCCTATTTCGGTTAAATTTTTCTTCTCGGTGCCCCAGGGAGCTGCACAACTGAGCTTACTTAGCGCGCTTCATAGATGTTTGCCGTCACCTTTGAGAACGGTGCGATGCTTTGGTTTCACTTCGGCCGGTTGGGTCGTGCACCTCTTGATTTTTGTAACCTGGTGGGTCCCCGTGCGGCCGGGTTAAAGATGTGAGCGTATGATCTTGTTGGCCTTTACTGCCACGTCAATGAAGTATGAGCACAGGAGCTCAGAGTTTCTCAGATCACAAAGAGGAAGATGCTGCAACAGTTTGAAAAGAGAGCTCTTTGAAAATAGCTCCACGATAGCTGCTCCTGTACCAGCGCTCATACGGGAGAGTGGCAGCACCTGATGCTGAGGAGAAGACAGCAGCCAGTCTTCACTGCAGAACGGGTATGGGGCTGTGGGGACCTCATAAATAGTATAGGCAACAACCAGAAAATGGGCTTAAAGGAGGTCACTGTAGCCACTTGAGTTTAGAAGTCATGAGTTTGCTTGCCCGTTAGAATATGAAATGCCAATTACAACTATTTTACGATGATTTATGCTAACCAGCTGCTGCAGTAAGGTTCACACTTACCGTACAAAAATACAAGTCTCCCAAAATAACCATTAATCAATTAATGCAATGACATTTGCAGCACACAGGCACATAGCTAGCCACTGAAAATAATACCTTGACGGCCACCAGCATCTTGTCCTTGGTGGGACTGAGGTTGTAACATTCTGCCAAGAAGACTTTACCGAAGGCTCCCTCACCCAACTCCCGCTTCAGGATGATGTCTCTCCGCTTTATGTGCTGGACAACTAAAACCAAAGAAAAGAGGGAGAAACAGTGAGACATTAAAAAAACTGTACTAAATACATTGGGAGGAATAAAAAGCTTTTTTTTTAAAAAAATGAAAATTTCACGTGCAACTAAACTAGAAGGAACCTGGGAGTGCAGCTATGTTGGAGCATTTTAAATCCTAGAAATGATCTCCAGATTTCTAAAGACACCAAATATTCGTACTGACCCACAGGGCAGTGTTTACAAACACCAGCACCAGGCATCTTAAATTCAATGTTTGCTGTAATGGTGAAAGCATCAGAAAAAAAAAAAAAAACCTGAATATTATAATGTTTTTCTCAACATAAGTGTGATCCACCTCCTAACAGGAAGTACGATAGTGTCAAACTGTGGGACAAAAATGCTAACTTGGGAGCTACTTAAAGAGGAACACTGGGAGCATTACGGTTCGAGTGGTTTTGAAATTTTAGAAGTGCAAATAAACTGCCAGGTGACATTGGACCTGCTGAGCCACAAATCTCTTATCTGGATTCCTCGGTTTTACTGTCGCCGCTGAAATGCCACAGGAGGACATTTTCTAATGAGAGCAGCACTGTAAAATTTTTACTCTGTGAAGAACATAAAACAACCGGCTGAGCGGAGAGAGAGAGAGAGAAAAAAACCCCCTCTTTGACTTTTCCTATTCTATTTTTTACCTGTAATAACTTACTATAACAGGATATTTTCGAGTTACGGGGTAGTAAAGTCAGTATAGTTTTCTCTCTAGTGACCTTAGATCATTCTCACCCCTTTTTGCAATTGCTTGCAATATTTGTGAACCCAGAATGGAGGTTTATTCTTCTATTGATTGGCCTGGTGGAAAGCAGGTGGATCTTGTTTTTTTTGTCCACAGAATAACAGACTGAATAAGTCAAAAGGAGATACAGGAAAAGGTAGAAATAGCACGACTCCGTATGAAAGAGCTGGTGAGGCGTAGGAGTTGCTGGCTTCTGACGGGCCTACTCAGTGTGCCTCGGTGAGAATAAAACACAACAGCTTGTAGGTCTATCATGGAAACTGTACTGCGTCTATAAATGAGTACAAATGCAGCTCACACAGTTTCACAACACATTTAGCTACATATCAGCACGGTATACGAGGCTGGCTGTTAGCGCTGCGGTGTACAGTATCTCTCCCTGCTACTGAATATTAATGAAGTCAGATAAGCATGTCTGAAGCTTAGCAGCAGAAACAGAACCATGGCCCAAAATCATTATGGAGAAAAAAATTAAATAAAATTAAAGTGAAATGAATGATAATACTAATCGAATACTACTATGGATGCTACCTGTTATATAATAAGTTGAATGATCCATAGACAATGAATGAATGGGTTAGCATAAGACAATGATAAATGTGGTTTTTATCCAATAGCTCAACGCTCATTTGAGCTTCATCTTTTGCCACCTGTAAGTATTTGCAGGTATTAACTGTCCTTGGACAGCCATGTTCTGGTATATGCAATAACAACAGACCATGATGCTGCTGAGACTGATGCATTATTCTCAAAGTATATTTTCAGCCTTCCTCTTTATTATTGTTAGCTAAATCACCAAGTCTAATATGTCCTCAGTGAACAAGTACACTTCTTGGAATTGAATCCGCCCTCCATCTGTGTTCTTCGAATCTCTGAATCACACTTGTTGATTATATTAGAGAAAAATATGTCTCCGAGGACTCGGTGTCACCAGGCTACAGGTAAGAAAACACACTGCAGGTACAGATGTGCAGCGCACACGAGCTCTTGCATCTTTCGGATCTCTTTCTCTACATGAGGAGGTTACCTCCGCCTACCATTTCCAGAGGCCTGCCTCTCACAGTTATTGTTCATGGGCTGTTAAACTCGTACGCACAGGGGGAGACTGGCAGCAATGCAGCGGCCACAGACCATAAAATGTCAATGAAATTTGGTGACTTTTGGTGATACCAGGGGAAATAACCACTGGCGATGTGGAGTAGGCAGTTACTGAGTTGAGGTGGTTCGACTGAGGGAGCTACCAATGGGAGTTAAGGATACTGCTGACTGACATGTGAGTGGGTGGGAAGTACACAACACACAATATTAAATTAAATTCTACTCATATAGTGCCAGTTCAGAACAACAGTCAATAGTAGAACGAGAATCCCAACGATCCAACGATCCTGTATAACTAGAGGACGGACTGTCAGGTACAAAGTGATGAATCTCAGTGAGCACAGGTTTACCTCAGGGCTGCCCTCTGCTCTTCCTCTGGCTAACCCATGATTATATATCCCCCTTCAGTGGCAATACATCAAGCTTGCTAATGACAACAGCTGTGGGTGTCATCAGCTACAAGGGTGAAGCTGGATATAAGATGGAGGTGGAGCAGCTACAGTAGCAGCTTGGTGCAACATACACAAACTCTTGTCTGGGTTTTCTCCACAGTCCAAAATCGTGCAGCTAGTGGGGTTAGGTTAACTGGTTAGCCCTAGGCTAGCGTTAGCAGGGTGTAGCCTTGCACTACGATAGCTGCGATAGGCCCCCCCGTGACCCTGAAAAGGAAAAGCGAAAGAGGATGGATTTTTATTTTTACTCTCTCTCTTTTATTTATTTATGTATTTATAGGCGCAGAAACTGCATATACTGACAGCTAGGAGAGAATTAGCACAGTGTTAGTGTTCAATCCATTGTTCAAGACAATGGAAACGGCTCTCACAGCCACCACAAGCAAGGAATTTCAACCCTAACCACAGACATCCCTTTATATTTTAATCACAGTGTGTGCGAGTGTAGCTTAAGATGCAGGAACCTCCTGATGCCTATCCCGGCTTTCTTAAGACTGACGATAAATAAATAAATAAGCACACTAAAAACATGATTTATGAAGAGTTACAAAGCTGTCCTATCACCAGTTTTACAAATAATTTATGGACTGCATAGTTTTAAAATACAGTAAACTGCCTGCTATAAACCACTTTGTGTTTTTTCTTTTAAATATAAATTGCGCGCTCTGAAAGCAGCACTAAAAAAAAAAAAAGTGTCCACACCTTATAAATAAAATAAATTAATACTATGTATCTCTGGTAAATCACTACAGTATTAAAATCCAGTTTTTAAAAGTATACAACCTAAAGTATACTAATAAAACGTGTGTTAACACATGTTGAATTTAGAACAAAGCACGACTTAAAAATATGCAGGGGTCATTTCCACCTGATGGGATGACCTCATAAGTTAGAGCATGCCTGTGTATTTGGGTCAGCTCGGTCAGAAAACTGTTTCCAGGCTGCATTCATGAAAACTCAGACACTCCGACCATTATTGTTAATGGGGGGTAATAGTGAGTGCATGGACTGTATTCAGGAGAAATTGTTGGTTTCAACAACAAAGAAATTTTAAAAATTTGAATATCTAGTTGGAAAACCTTAAATTTATGGAATCTGCACAGTGGTCTAGACGTCATTTTATTGGTAGTCTTCTAATGTCCCGTTTCCTTGAAGGCACCAAGAGGATTGCTGCCTCCGTCACATTTACGATACAAAGACCCTTTCCCTGCCCCCAAATCATTATACAGTACAGTGCAGAAATTCCTAATTTCTTTATATTTTACAGGAAATAGGTGCAGCCACTTACTGAAATGTGCAAACCTACATGGAAATGCTTGAAAAATCAATATTTGGGATGACCACCTTTATTCTTCTGCACAGCCTGAACTCTCTGAGGCAGCTTTCTGTAATTTCTGTAAGTAGTCTTAAGGAATTGTTCTCCGGGCTTCTTGAAGGAACCAACCCCAGCCCCAAACCATGACAGAGCCTCCACTTGCTGAAGTTGCAAACACAGTGCTGCAACAGATTCATCACTGTGGTTGCTTTGTTTGCTAGCAGATTGCCACAGCTGCCCATACTTTGCATGGAAGATGTCAACTTGTCTGCAAACACTTGCTAACTATTAGCTGCGTAGCAGTAAAACTGGAAACAGAGGAAAGGGTAACAGAGAACATTCACCTTCAAAGTAAAGGTTTTGCATCACTGATTAAGTAAACATACTTCAAAAGATGCAGCTTTTACTTTAAAGGCAAATGGTTTACATTTCTGGTTTTTGTCACACTTTTCACTATTTCACTACCACTCGGAGAGTAGATGACAAGTGTTGTCAGGCAAGTCTTCCATGAAAGCTATGGGCAACCGCAAGGAAGTTTTTGGAGCAGCATCATTTGCCTCTTTGTGGCCAGTTTCACCTTGTGACTGCCAGCAACCTCCAGCAACCATTTGCAAACCAGCTGGGGAATCCACATTTTTCCCTTGAAAGGCTGGAGACCACTGCCAGACCGGCTCTAGCCCTGTGTGTCTGGGGCCTTAGCAGAACATTGTGATGTTTTTAGCTTACATTGGAAGAAAAAGCCTCCAAAAAAACAAAACAAAACAAAAAAAACAGATTGTGTCCCCTTCACTTTTGTGTGTTTTTTTAAAAGAAAAAGAATAAACCACCATCCAAACACTTGTAAGCATTGCTCTTACTGTGACATCTAATTTGCTTGACCCTGCTGCACAACTAATTTCAAAACCAATTTATATACTCCACATCCACAGCTCACAGTGTCATTTATTTGAGATTTTCCCTAATTGCCACCTGTGATCCCAATCATGCAACTTGTTTTGCTACTTAAAATTAATGGGAGGCCATAGCTAAAGGTTTTTCTCATAGCGTAAGGCTATCATGTTTTTAGAACATACACGAGTACTTACCTCTGCAGGACCACAAGGCTAACAACTTCAAACAGTTAGCTTTATACTCAGATATTCGTTACAGCTTGAATTTTTCTCTGGTTTTCTCACCAGGTTCAAACAAATTTCAAATTAAAAAAAAAAAAAGACAGCCTTATCACAGTGCAGCTTTGCCCAACAGGAGTTCACCAAGTGCTTCACCAGTTATCTTAAATATTTCCTCATTCAAAGGCACAAATGAGTAGCTTAGTCTCACCATTCTTTTGGATTTTTTTCCCACCTCCATAACCATCTGGCCGTGAACATCTTGTGTAGGTGATTCAAAAAAAAAAAAAAGTCACCTGTTTCTCTGGTGTTTCTGTCAGTTGGTATCATAACTACTATTTTTGAAATCACTGTTAAATAAGAAGAAATGTCCCAGTTTTAAAGTAGATCAGAACAGAAGTGTGTGCAGAAACTGGCAGCCGGTTTGCCGGGTGAGAGCCCCACCAGGGACACCAACACATCACTGCTGTCAAGGCTTCATCCTGTAAAAAGCTGCTTTTCATGAGTTGAGAAAAACATCCTGAAATCGATACACATACGTTTTAATTGAAAATGTGGTTTGACGGGACGCGATAGGCCAATGTCTCTGACGCGTTCCCATCTGAGAAAAGGTCTAAAGGGTTCCTAGACTCACCCCACATGTATTTCCCACCGATTCCCATCTCCCTTTCTACTCTTCTGCTTTTATTAAAAGGCATTCAGCACCTGCGGATGGCGCACAAGCATCTCAGACTAAAACAAGCAGAATCCAGAGAGATCTTAGATCCTTTAATCAGTTCACCGGGGTCAATGTAGGAAAGCCAGATCAAAGTTGGAAGAAAATGTAGATTATAGTTTTGGATCCAGGAGCGTACTTGTGCAAATATCCTAAATAGAACCTTTAAGCATGATAAAAAGCACTTGTTTTATACCTAATATTCATTTTTTACTTGCTCTCCTTAATCAGTCAGGATCATTCACGGATCAGCGTTGGTTTTACTACCAGATGCCTGTCCCACTGCTGCCATCATCCAGTTATTGAAGCTTATTCTCTTGTTGCACCCATCATTAAGCTTCTTTGGATGAAGTAGTTGGTGAAATGCCATAAATGTAAAAATCTGAAGGTTGTCATCAATCAGCAGGTGGAGGCTTAGAAACTTTAACCACATAATACCAGCCTAAAAACATTTTCCCTTTCCTCACTTTTTCACAGAAGATAGCGTTAGACTGTTAGCTTTTATTTATTTTCTCCTTAGCTCTGATGCGAGTTGATGACTAATGCACTGATGCCATATGTAAACTTATTTTATCAGCTTTATCAGAGTACCTTAATCCCTGTCTTTGTGATCATGCAAATTAAGTAAACCAAAGCTCATTAACTGTCACATTAACAACTGTTTTACCAAATCATGCCTCTCACATACAAGCTGCACTTCCAGTTTAAAAGCTGCTTCCAAAAATCAAGTTGTTACATTTTGGTTTCTAATTAAAAATGTGCCTTAGGTACTCAAGGTGCCCCAATGTAGCAATAAAATTTTTTTTTTAAAAAATCAAAATTGAAAATTCCCCAACAAGCATGGCAGACTCTGTAAAACTGGTGATTTTGTCACCAGATCAGGAGACTTTTTCACCGCATTTAAAGACTTACAAAGTGATAGCAAACACAGGCTAACACGCTGGGCCACACTGCCATACACTGATGTAACTATATTGGATGATACGTAAATACACTGTTCTATAAAAGCGATGATCTGATTGGTTGCACATAAACATAATGACCATTGCTTACACAGTAACAGACCATTGCTTAATGATGGAATGGCACAGGCACATCATATACGTACATGTGTAATGGGGGGCTGAGTTAAAATGAGTCTATGTCCACACAGACACATACTCGCATTAGCAGGTACTGGATGTCACGCTAGTTCCGGGAGTATGCGCATAAGCGAGCCACTCAGGATCATCCACGGATCCCTGATTTTATTCTGTGACGTGTCACCTGTTGGCTCCGTGCTTGCTGCCGCAAGTACTTAACGCACAAATTTTACTTAAAAAGACGGCAAGAATTTTCTAACAATAGACAACTGTTAGACAATTCTACATAAAATCTGCAATAAAAAAGTCTGCATTAAAAAAAAAAAAATCATAAAATTTCTCCAGATTGCATCTTTTGCCTCTCGGGTGCTCTCCAATGGTCCTTTGGTCCGATTGGTTGAAGTCAGCCTGCAGTAGACAGTGATAAACAGATGGTTCATCCAATCATGTGCCAAGAATATTTTGAAGTGCCTGCCCTTTCCGGAGCCCTTTCCAGGAATTACTTCCCAAATGGTTCCATGTAACAAACCATCTGGCACGTCAGTTTAAGAGCAAAGCTGATGGTGTGTTCAAAATGTACCCATCCATCAGTGTTTATAGACAAATCTGGGCTGAGAGAGGAAGTCAACAAGTTGTCAGTGGTGTGGCAACATTTGCTTTTACGCTGAACCGCTGCAGTTTATGGAGACAATTTGGCTTTAAATTTAAAAACAAATGCAAAATGTTGAAATACAGCCAAATTTAATGACTCAATCAGCTATTTCATTTTTGGTGTTTTAAGTTTTACTTTTTACAACTTCTCGCAAGTATTTTTGGTAACACACAAACATGAACTTTAATAAGCGTTTTCAAACGAATGACACGACAGAAAAGTTTGAGAGCACGGCAAGAGCATCAGTAGATTTAAATACTGTTGCAGGTCTCACTCGTTTGTCTTACACACTGAACTCTGACAGAGAGGATAAAACTTTTTCCCTCAGGTTTAAAAAAGTTAGTCAGCTAATACAATTTTTCTGCTGCTCAAGAAGAGATGATGATCATGCTGCATTATTTTCCATTTAACTTAATTATTAAAAAAATAATAATTTAATTTTAGATTTGTATGTACTGGTAACTGAATTGTGGTAACTGACTGTCTACACAAGTGCACAGATTAATAAAGGAAATAATACCACTCCTCATTTGTATAAGTCGACTCCGCTTCCTTATTTCCTGGATGTGAATATTTCCTCTGGTTTGTTTTGCTGAGCTCCTAAATAGCCACCAACCACCTCATTCCTCTGCACTGATGGGAATGAAGCCGCTATTATGGAGTGCACCTATTGACAGTAGCGAGGACAAGTTACTTTAACCTTCAGTTTCCTCTGCAGGCGGACTCAGGCTGCATCCTGCAGCCTATTTACCCAGAGTGGCACGCTGAAAAGCCCTGAGATTAAATCTCTATCCCGCAGCTCAGCATCATTCATTTGTCCTGGCTCACCTGAGGCCTCGGCACCAGCAAACATTCTCCCTGGAGGCCGAGAGGCAATGCAGCGCTGAGATTTACTCAGCTAGTCAGGTCAGGCTGCTTGGGGAGCACAGATGTTTGGAGGGCTTTGTTCTGTACCCACGGGTCTGTGTGTGTGTGTGTGTGTGTGTGTGTGTGCGCGCACGCATGCATTTCACCACAACTACCTGCCAACTTTCCCCAGTGTCAGTATGTGTGTGTGTGTATGAGGGTGTGCTTGTCTCCAACTGCCAACATTGTGCATTCATGTGGCTGTTTATGCCTCACAGGTGTGTGTGTGTGTGTGTGTGTGTGTGTGTGTGTGTGAGTGAGTATTTTGGAGCTTGCCAGCATCTCTGAGTGTGTGGTGGGTTGATCAATGCGCATCTACTGAACATTGACAATCTATCCTTTGCAGGGTGGCTGCTTCTGATACTGAGAAGTGGTGGCCTAATTAAAAATGCTGAGAATATCCACACACATCCTCATTTCAAGTGTCAGCTTTACATTCATTTACTTTGTCCATAAAGTTAGTTGTAAGGAGTTTTTGTCACTTACTCAGAATTTTTCCTATAAAATCAAAACGGGAGATGTCTCAACCACCATTCATTTAAATTAAGAGAGATAAAAATTGAATACTTTCTGATAAGTGCCGCAGAGCAAATTATCAACATAAAAAAACACTATTCATCTACTGTCCTGTGAGATTTTATCACCACATAAGAGATCATTTTTACTGAGACCACTGTAATGCACCTGTAGTTTAGCCCGTCTGCAAAAAGCGCACAGCAGGATGTGAACAGTCGGAAGAGAGGCACTCATCCAGCAGCTAATAGCATACAAAAAGCTCACGCCATTAAATTCACTGCGGCACAGGGGCTGTGTGTCTGCTGGCATCGTTGGGCAACAGTGACATGAACACCCGCATTTACTGTTGACTCTCTGTGGGTATCTACTCCTAACCTGCTGCGGCTGGCTGACTGCCGGCCTGTGTGTTTGCTGCTGCTGCTGCTGCTGCTGCCGCCGCCTGGCATTGGTGAAAACTCTGGTTCATGTGAAATAACAGGTACGCCAGGCAAAAATAAAGAATGCATCACCCATAACATCATCCTGATGACACTAGCTTTGTTCAGAAATGATTAGAAGCATACCCCTGGAATGAGCCAGCATTTTTCTTTCTTTCTTTTTTTTTTTTTTTTTTAAATTAAAGGTTATTTCATTGTTCTTATTCTCACAGTAGCAAGGTTTTACTGGGCTTCCTTTTCATTTCGTTAGAGACAGTTTTCACATGTCCTCTTTCAAACGTGTTTATGTTTCATAATGGCATTTTTTTCTCAGTGCCACTTGTATTTCTCAATGACAGTTATGAAGGAGCATAAAAGACAATAGCATGCCAGAGTTGCTTAGCAGGCCCACTTTGTGCAGGGCTTTGCTCAAAAATAACACAAGTGCAAAGAGTGAAAGACCTCTATACGACTGGCTAATTGCTGTGGAAAGTGGGTATGGGTTATGGGAATTCTTTTTGACTGTTTGACAAATACTTTGGGTTGAATCATATTAAATGCTGGCAAGCAAAACTCCTCTTCTTGAGCAGAAGCACAAAAGCATCGTGCAAACAAAACATTGCTAAGATGCTTTAAATGAACCAGCTAACTGCTGCTAATTTTCACTCTCATCCTGAGTAACATGCTCAACCTCATTGTTAGCAAATCTGTGGTATGTACAGCCTGTTAGGCTGAATAAAATGAAATATTAATTCTTTTTCTATATGCCATGTGGGTGTGTGTCTGTGTGTGTGTATAATGAAGGTCATTGCTACCCTAGTTTTCCCGGGACTTATTTAGGAACTGCTTTTTGTGTGGTAGGAGGCGCGGAGTTTGCTGAAGGCAGGCTTTTGATGTTCTGGAAGTTTGTAATTAAGATTTTTGAAATTCTGAATAAATGTTCCTTCAAGGAGAAATGGGCGTGGGCTCGTATGGGTTAATGAAAACTGCAAGACAGCTTCAGTTCACTTGAAAGCCTCAAAAAAAAAAAAAAATGAAAATAACCCAGAAGTGCCAAAAATTGCAGTTCCTCATGTGGCCACTTGAGGCTGGCTCCAAAAGTGAGTCAATCCCCAGGGACTCCAGTGTTGAATGTTTGTTTTTCTCCGTGGCTGATTTCTTCCTCATGAGGTCTGAATCTGTTATAACTCAGGCGTTCAAGTCTCGTTAAGGCTTACAGTTTGTCATGAGTGACAGGTGGACGGCAACGCAGGCAGCTGTAGCTAGTACCTGCTTGCTAGCCTGTCCACAGAGTCTGTGCTCCAGTTTGGTGTGTGAACTTCTAGCATTTGTTCTCTGTGTTAAATAGCACTCCTGAGCATGCATATTTTATATATATATATATATATATATATATATATATATGCGCCAAATAAAGTTGATGTTTTTAAAACTATTGTACATTTGCGCAATATTTGTGTGTTTATACACTACTTTGCATTTAATCACTAGTTATTATTCATCTCTGGGATCCTTCTACAGGGTGTCTTTTGTCTCATCTCCCTCTGGAGCCTTCTTTCCCCCTCACCCCCCAACCAGTCTCAGCAGATGGCTGCCCCTCCCTGAGCCTGGTTCTATGGGAGGGTTCTTCCTGTTTGAAGGTGTTTTTTTCTTCCCACTGTCACCCAGTGCTTGCTCATAGGGGGCCATTTTGATTGTTGGGGTTTTCTCTCTATTATTGCAGGGTCTTCATCTTACAATATAAAGTGCCCTGAGGTGACTGTTGTGATTTGGCGTTATGTAAATAAAACTGAATCGAATATTTGATGTTTAACAGTGGATCCATACAATAACACTTACTGTGATCGAGTTCCTTTTGACAATAGCTTCTCCCAAAACACAACCTTACTGCTATTGCTAGATTAAACTTTACACTTTAAGCACACTTAAGCACTAAGTTGTCTACACTTGCTGCTCAGGGGAGTTTCTTTAAAAGTCTTGACTCGTTATATTTGACATCCTAAAGGAGATGAGGCATGTTATCCCCCTTAGCTGTTAGTCCCAATAGATACCGTGTAAATTGCGTTTCTATTATAAAGCAGAAAAGTGTGTTTATGTAAGTTTGCTTGGGAAAATTGGTGTTATTTAGATTTGTATTATTCCATAGCTGAAATGCTGTGTGCTGAGTCCTCTGTGATGGGAATTAACTATTCATTATGGTGCTGACCTGTCAACACTCATGAGAATGTGTTATTTAAATTCAAATGCTCAGCTCTCTGCTCCCACGTTAACGCTGAAAACAAATCGCTGTTGGTGTACATCAATTACACGCACACTCCAGTATATATATATCCCAAGTTACAAGCTGCAAGGCACTTTGTTTCAATTTATATCACCATCAAGAAAAGTGGAGAAATACTTCTGTATTTTAAGTGGGGTTTTTTTGTTTGTTTTGTTTTTTTTTTTAGCTTTTTTCAGGTTTCGTAAATAAAATTTTCCAGATCTTCTGCAAATCTACAAGCTTTGGTCTGCCAGGACACAATTTTCACAAAATTTTGCCTGTTTTAGATCGCATTCAGCAAAGAAGTTTGAATTTTACTCTTTCCAGGTCTGAGCAGAAAGGAAATCATCTTGCACTTTTTTGGGTAACAAACTTAAATAGGTTGTTTGAATTCACGACCGTCTAGCCTGCGGTGCTGTTCTGTTTCAAACTATAATTCATGGAATTGCAGCCTTGGAACATGATGACTGCCTTTCAATCAATCTGTTCTACATTTCCATTCATTTGCTTAGCTTTCAAGCTGCCAAATTAGTCACTCCTTGTCCCTGCTGGTAACATTTTGATCTTCAAAAACAGCACCTTGAGCATAATTATGTCTCTGTTACACAAAAAGAAGAGTGGACAGAGAGAGGGAGTTTGTCCGGAACTTGCCCAGGAGTAATATCTGTAATAACATGGTTATAATGAAAGGGTATACGCTATACTCCAACATCAAAAGCTATTGTCTAATTTTGGCCAGCGGGATGTGACAAATCCATAATTAAAATGGCAAGCTAAGTGATAAAACAAAGCCACTTGCTGGGAGACAGCAGATCTAGCTAGATATAGATCTGTCATTAGGCTAAAGAATTGTCCTTTGCCTTTCCTGCCTTTATCTCCCTAATGCGGCTACATTTCCCCAGGATTGGCCTTTTTTAGTGAAAAAAAAAACAAAACAAAGCTCATCTCAACAAAAGTCCTCATCAGTCACGGCTCACCCGTTTTCTACTGGAGGCCACCAGTTCAACCGGAATATTAACCAATTGCACGACGCTGCAGCGTGACTCTAAATTGGCGTGAGAATGACAGCTGTATTTCTCAGCCCGTTTGCATCTACATGGGTACAGGTTGGTGGTTCAACTAGAGGGCAACTACAGCGTAATGATGTTTATGTTCATTTTTCATATTCTCTCCTGCAGCAAAGGGACTGACTGCAGCACTGATCTCAGGTGCAACAGCCTAAACAGCCAAGATACCGCACACTCTGTTTGGTGTGACTGGAACTATTTAACCATTGGTGCCAATATTTATATTCCTTTGCCAGGTTGGACTTGTAGATCAAACACTCATGAATAACACATTTGGTAAGGGCACACTGGAATCAGTGGTGTAAGCTCTGCAGCAGGCGGTTTCTGCTCAATGCAGCTGTTTTAACAGGAGCCAGAATGGCACACAGCAGCTGCAGCAGCAGCTAAACACTGTCCCCCCCCCATTGTTATCGCTGGAGCTGATTTCAAAAATGCACACAGCACGACAGCAAGGGACACCATAAATTACCCAGAGGTAGGGGAAGCAGGGTCGGACTGACCGGTACATTACTGAACTCTTGATGGGCACAGGTAAGGAGAAGTATGGGAGTGTTAAATTTATGTATGTGTTAGGCAGTGCCTCCGTTGCTAGACTGACCAATGGAGGTGTGTGTGTGTGTGTGTGTGTGTGTGTGTGCTTGAGAGAGAGACAGACAGAGACACCCAGGCAGCGAGCTATTCTCCTGGATAAGAAGCTTTCAAGTAAATGAATGAATACATTATGGATTAGTGGCCGAGCACCAGAAAGCAGCCGTGCTGTATCTGAGCTGAGTGCAGCTCTTGTGTTGGCACGTGAAGCTGCAAAACAATGAGTCTGACCAAGGCCAGCTGGACAATGGGCACCCCGGAGGCCTATGGGGGCACCCAAGGGGCCCCTGACTCAGGATGCTTATCAATCACCAATTATACAGGAGGAGGAGGAAAGTAAGGTGACATACTGGCAGATACCTTGTACATACAAGCCACACGAAGGGAGTATATTGAGAACCATCCACAGCAGATTCATTTTCACTCGCATACACCTACAGACACACACACACTAACTGCAGATATACACATATGCACAGAGACATTTCCCCTCCCGGTGTCCTCGGGGTAAAGAATGCATTCATATTCAGTGAATGATCGGCAGAGGCAGAAACCGTTCGGATCCATTTTGTTTTCGTAGCCGATGGCAGAAAGCAGTGGCCATTATGACCTTGTGATGAATTCAGGGTTCATTTCCTACGGTTTCTTTTCTTTAATGCATGCACACAGAATTAAATTAAAAATAATATTTAAAAATAAAAAAGAACAAAGGGTACTGCATACAGTAGTGAGATGAAGAACATTCGGTAAAGACTGAGTCAAAGCCGTCATGGTGCACATGTCTGACTTTCAGCTCGAGGTGCACGTGATGGAGAGGAAGTTTCATTTGTGCCCATTGTCATTTATTCATTAGATCCCAATCAGATCTCCTGTGCAAGGCGTGAGATGTTATAAATCAGTCACTGGCTGGACATTAACTATTCATGCAATTCATAATACATAAGACCGGTCATTTATTTATCACCTCTAAATGGGATTTCCTTTCTTCTCATTGGCTGCAAGTCAGAAGTCAACTTCTGTTAGCCTGTCCAGCAGCCATTTTGAGCTAAGACGTAAACGACGCAGATCTGAGCCCAACAGAGCTGCAGCAGTAAATGTAGACTACGCGATCCTCAGCTCGGTGCCTGCTTCCTGACCGAATGTGGTTGGTTTGACTGGTATCATCTGAAATGGAGGCAGCAGGCGCTAGGCTGGGGCTGGCTGCTGGCACAGTAGCTTTCTGCTGATTCTCTTGAGCAGTCAGTGTAATTGTGAGTAATTAGGCCTTAAAGTGGTGTTGTCTTTCTCCAACCTGGAACATGACTCCCGAGGGAAAGCATGTGATATTTTTGCAGGGATATCTGTACGGTAGTCACGGGTACACGGAAGATGGCTTTTTGCTAAACAGGTCCTATATAAAAAGCCTGGCACCACGCCACCTGATGCAAACACCATATGATCAAACTGCCTCTCCAGATGAATCTAAATTATACCTTTGCCCCGAGGGCCTCGGCAATTCTCATTGAAAAGATAAACAGCTAATTATAATGGAGGTGCAACAGTCAGAATGAGCCTCATAAAGACGTGGTGTTTGATATCTGGCTCTCTGACCAGATGTTGCACTTTTCTTTACACTAGATAACACGCTGTGGCACTTTCTGCTTCATGCACAGCCTACAGCTTTAGTTTAATTAGCCCAAAACGCTGCCATTAATGTATAATAATGGTCACCAGCAGTAATAAGGGACACAGCACTGTGACAGAGGAGCGCTAACAGGAGCCCTTTGGAATAAGCCACAGGACTACCCCAGCAGACACTGGATGTGAGATGCATTTTCCATCATAGGATAGGTGACCATCAGGTGCAAACACAGAGAGACAGCCACCATTCACGCTCATATTCACACCCACTGCCAATTTAAAATTGTCTAATACAACCTAAAATACACGTCTTTGGACTGTGGGAGGAAGCCAGAGTACCGGGAGAGAACGCTGGCACAGGGAGAACATGCAGACTCTACAAGGGAAGGCCACATGTGGCCAGCAGATTCAAACCAGAACGTTCTTCCTCTAAGGCGACATCTCTTACTTCTGCACTACCGTGCTGTATGGCTGTATAGTAGGAACAACTATAAACATGTGCCGCATTAATCACCATATTGTGACCATGGTGATCCTGTCAGCCCTTGTTCTGGGGCTGTCAGCACTAATTTTGCAAGAACCTAAGCTAAACTGTGAGACTACATAGCTGTGTATGATGGACATGTGATTTAGACCCCGCCTGCCTGCCTGCCTGCCTGGTTTATCTCATCCTTGGATGCACAGCAGCTTTCTGATCTCAGAATTGTTTCTGCTTGTGAGATTATCCAAAAAATCCAACATCCGTCTTTTCAATCAAACCTGCTGCTTCTAAATGAAGTCTGCGGTCAGGCTGAATGACTTTAAGCAGTGTTTCCACTGTTTCAATGCTTCATGTAAAATATCCTCAGCATCTTGTGATACTGTTCATGTCTATTCCTCAACACGAGCGCAGTCATTCAGACTCCACGCAAAGGAACGACGTCGATGTCGTGAATTTTACAGAGGGCTGAGCAGAATCTTTATCCAGACACGAGACCGGCGCTTGAAACTGCTGTACGACAAACAGGAAGGACTTACGGGTGGCTGGCTTGTTGCAGTTGTGTCCATGTCTAAAGTACTGAGGATTCTCCACCACAGGAATGCGCGTCATCCCTATGACAACCGCATCAGGACCGGCATCCAGAGTGCAAGGGGTAATAATCCCGTGGTTGACATGATGGAGAGGGCTAGCAGAGTCTTCCTCACCGCTGATTACAGCCACTGGTCCTGGAAGGAGACAGAAGAAGAATAATTTACTTCAAAAAATTTTACTTACTGGGTTGGTGCTATATTCTTAGAAATCAGAATGAAGTACACAGCATTCTTCTATGTTTTAAACATCTAAGTGATCTTTAAGTAGAGTCACATTCACCAAATTAGATTAACCAAGTGACGCATGAGTAACTACCTTCAAGGTAGGAGGTTTGGTTTCACTTTACAGGCACAGGCCAGTGAAAATAAGAGCCAGTTACAGTAAACATGACTTCATGTTTTTATTGGCATATACCCACAATAACTAGATAAAAACCTATTAAAGCTGTTTCCTCCAACTAATTCAGAATAAATAAAGAGAATGAAAAATGGTTTGCATGCACAGTTATACCCCTCCCCCAAGTGACCAATGCGAGATTAGAAGCAATTTTGAAATTTAGGCAGCTGGAAATTGGAAAAAGATATATTTGTTTTTGAGTTGGGGGCTTAAATGAAAAAAAAAAAAAAAACACATAACGAGAAAGAGAAACCCAATTTAGTCCCCATTAAACTCGGCTGCTTACCTGGTTTAACTGGTGTATTTTACAGGTTTTTACTGCCTGAGCTTGAAGCTCTTAGTTTTATTTAATTTTTAAGGTATGTCAAAACCCAATATTGAATGTGTCAGGTGTTCACGCTTACATATTCATCATTCAAAAACTGTCAATTCAACCATTAATTCACTAACATCTGCCCACAGATGTTTCATTTGCAGCACTTTTACAGAGTTCATATTTTCTAACCAGCATTTTATTCATCCATCCGAAGCTCAACACATCTCAGCGCCTCGCAGCTCTCAGACTAGAACACTGACGACATTTATCTTCCAACAAGAAAACCTCCTCCCTCGGTGACAGGCAACAGCTACATGCCTGCAGAGATAACCTACAGATGTCAGATCTTCAGCATTCCACACCACGCATGTCCTTTGCTTGCAATGTATTTGGGAATTTTTTTTTTTTTTCCTGCCTAGCTCATCTCAGCGATCTTGTTTGGATGTGCTCAGAAAACTTTCCACTTCCATGAGGGCGAAAAAGTTTCCTTATAGAATTGAGAGATGGAAAGCAAATTGGAAGAAATGTGACCCTGAAATTGCGTCGTATAGATTCTCGGACAACTGGACTTCTTTCATTCCTGAAGACATTTCACCTCTCAAGGCCAGCTGCCATCAACACAACACCTTAAGACATTTTGTGTTGCATTCAAATGTGTTTAGCAATTTTTATAATATATATATATATATATATATATATATATATATATATATATTTAAAAAACATGTCCAAAATGCAGTATAGATTGTAGCAGAGTACAGAATTTTGTTGGTGGTTTAGCTGCAGTGTGATTGCCGGCTGGATTCTGTTCAGAGGCAGCTTTTCCTTTGAATGAATGAAGCACCACACGAGCTGCACCAAGATCTACAAACAGTAACTCGGGTGGATGGAGGAATCGAAAAGGGCTGCGAGTGGCTAAACATAATCATCAAATAATGCTGCGGGAGAAACGCTGTTTGCGCTACGACAGTTTGTTGTATCACATCACCGGATTCGCTGGAAAATAAAAAGCAAGTTTGGCAGTAACACATGCAACGTTTCAAATCTGTCAATTGTGAATGTTTCCCTGCAGATGCAATTAGGTTTCCTTTAAAATGGAATTGCAGTTGCAGTTTAGTTGCGTGGCAAAGAAAGCTGAAAACGTGTCAGAGCAATGAAACGTGATGCACAATGCAGCCCTCATTGACTTCTGTCATACCGACTCTGAAGATTTTTGATAAATGGAGACAGAAAATGTATTTTTTTTTAAAAAAAGAAAGGAATTACTATCAGCACAGGTAGCGCCGGAGTAGCGAGGCCGTCTGAATTCTGAATTTATGTTGTCATACAACACACTCCTGTCAATACCAAGCATAATTTCCTTTCTTTAATCAAAATTCATAGAAAGACTCTGACATGATTTACTGTAAGCCAATGCGATGCCGTTCGCTCTTCTATCACTGCTGTGCCAAAAGCAACGCAGGGCTCTGACAACTGCAATCTTCGGAGGGGAATGAGGAGAGGAAGAGGGAGGGAATGCAGCGAGAGAAGGAAACAGTGAGTGGAAATAAAGTCAACAGCAGCTGATTCAGAGGAGCGGTGACAGTGAATCTGTTTACCCTCCATGTTGAGTCTTTTGCTCACCTTGACAACACTGTAAATAGCAATCAAGACCCAGGCCTATCAAATTATAGACCCTGAGTGGATGGGAGATGGGGCTGAGGTGGCATGTGATGAAGTGACACATGTGAGCAACAATTTATTCACAACATTTATTCTCATTGCAGGGATTTCATACCTGAGTGCCTGCTTTATTAGAGAGATGCGCACAGCAGAGCGCAGGTCTTCACCAGCAACTACCTACCCAACCACTGGGAACAGGTGGCACACTAAATCTCTGCTGATGCCTCTGACCCTCTGTTACGCAGCGCGGGCACAAAGATATATGTGCAACATACCGCTTCAAACGTCACCACACTTGAAATAAAATCATTACCTAGAAAATCTTTATGATTCATGTTTAAATCTTTAAAAAAAAAAAAATAATGAAAGAAGATGCCTCAGAAGGATCCCTGGATTATGTTCTGCTTTTTAGTACAATATGAAATGGAATGAAAACCCATCTGATCAGACTCTGGTGCCAGATCAATGATGCCTCGGGGAAAGCCTGGCCTCAATCCAAACTGCAAGCCCTCCAAACTACACAGAACCCCCCCCCCCTGATTTTTTTGGTAGATGAAGGTTTTCTGAGGAGTGAGGGGGAAATTGGACTTCTTGACTTGAGAACACCCTAAAAATTGCATTTATGTTACCTGAGTGATGAAAAGGCCCGACAGCATCCGAGAGGGGTTTTATCATCTGAGACGTTGCCTGTGCACAGAATGGAATTCAGCACTGGACATTTTCCCCCTGAAACGTCTATCTGAGAGCAAGGTTCCTCTCTATTAAACCAACTTTGATTTATTCAGGAGAACTGGAAAATGAAATGAGCCAACTTTCAGCTATTTTTCCCCCATTCTTTTTCATGTCTCATCTTCTCTGCAGTATCTCATTGGCTCTGAAGGTCAGGTTTCCAGCCCCTGTTCCTCATGTTAATACAGTCATTTGTCTGTGTGTATCTCAACCCTGAAATTAGTTGGATACTTGTATCAATCTAAAGATGAAGAACATAGGTAAGACGAGAAAATAAATGACTACTCTGTTTCAGTTAGTGTGGTAATTATGACGCAGCAGTATGAGCTCTCTCTCTCTCTCTCTCTCACTGAATGTTAGTCATGACTAGAGCAGCTAGAGCTTAAAAGATGAGGATCCTGCTTCCCTGGTCCTGTTATGGTTGTTCTTCCATCATCGGACAGGCTGTTGACTAATCAAAGTAAAACTGCTAATATCACAGACGGTCTAGAAGGTGGATGTAGCTACTATGATGTCATCCGTTTGTTGGTTTCTGAAGTCCCATCCTGAAGCCTCGAGACGACAAAGATGATAAAGATTAGCAGTGTTTCCGTTGTGGTCAGTTTGCCCTACGATGACTATGTCTCTCCACTCACTTCTTTTAGCGTATCACGTATGCTACATACTCGTGTAGCGTGACTTTCACGGGGCAGTTTTGCGTCGAATCAAAAATGGGAAACTGTGAACTTTTCCAAAATAATGTCTGCATCATTTCACCATAAATGAGCTGCTGGACTTGTTGAGCCTTGTTGTCCACACATAATACTAAATTTGACCACGGGGAGGATGATAACTTAATCCAGTCAGACAGTGCCACAACGCACGTCTGATAAAAATCCCGCTCCCTCAGAGATAGGGTGAGGAGTGCAGTCATTCAGGAGGGACTCAGAGTAGAGGCGCTACTCCGCCACATCGAAAGGAGCCCGTTGAAGTGGTTCGGGCAGCCTCCCGGGTGACATGTTCCAGGCATGTCCTACCAAGAGGAGGCCCCGGGGCGAACCCAGGACACGCTGGAGAGATTATATCTCTCGGCTGGCCTGGGAACACCTTGGTGGCGAAGTGAACAACGCATCCACTGCTCGTCCGCAACAAAACCCATCGCAGATGGTCACAGAAGGGCTACAAAAAGGGCCGCACCTATTGTCACAATTTTTCTGAAGTCTGAATTATCCACCACCTTCAGCCTGACTGCAGACGACTGCAGACCTGTGTTGTGGAGCTATCACGTGCATTGTGGACCTTTTCCAAACTCACAAGTGCTCATACAGGATTTTTTACAATCTATACTGAGATAACATGATAAAATAGTTTACAAATCATCTTGTTCTATCATAACAAAAAGTCGTGGATTACTCGTTTATTTTCTGCCCGTCTCTGCTCGGATCAGCTGGTCGTCGTGCTTGCGGCATCCAAGCGCGTGTTATCAACAGGAAAGTTCTTTACTTTAGATTTTCATTCATCAGCTGTTACAAATGCAGATACAAATATAACAGGGAATGGCTAATAAACGTAAACGCAAAGCTAAACTCAAAACATATAAACTAACGACTGAAAACGCCAACAAAAGCACAAAAAACTCAGACCCCAACAGGAATATCCACCAGTGACCGACCATCAGCGACAAAGCGATGCGCAACAAGTAAACGGCTTCCTATGTGGACGGGGCTCAAACATGGAAGTGATGGATGCTAAAGCTACAACGTCTACTCTCCACATCACGACTCTTGTGACCAGCATGACCACAGCTGGGAGCAAGTGGAAATATGTAGCCTGAGTTCAACCTTGAAACATAGTTGCCATAAAGTATTTTGCTTGTGTAATCTTTTAAAAAAAAAAAAGAAAAGAAAAAAAAAGCGTAGCATAATAAAATGTGTAGCTGGAATGTGTTACCAAGCTAGCTTGTTCCCTGTGCTTTATGCTGAGTAACTTCATATTTACTGTAACAACCTGACAGCACTGTTTATCCACCTCTCAGCGAACAATAAAATATGCAGATTAATCAAAATGTGAAACATTTAAGAATGTACACCCACTATTTGTTAATTTAAAAAAAATTGAACAAAATTCAGTTTTCATTGGTCCACAGTTATCCACATTCTAGTTCCTCTCTCCTCTAACTGATGCTACTATACATATTTTTTTAGTGAGGATACTTTCAAAACTCATGCAGCTGTTCTCTTTGGCGTATTTATGCAGTTTTTAAAGGTTTTTTTTTCTCCCTCCAATCAGCTCAGAGAACATGCCTCTGTCTCTTCTGTCTCTTCATGTATTCCCAGGCTGACTCTATGATGATGAGATCAGGACTCTGCAGGGAACGCACCATCTGTTGCAGGACTTTTTGCTCTTCTTGACTCTGAAGGCAGTTCTTTATGACTGATGAGACACCCTCCAAAAAGCCTGATGCTAAAAAGTTGCACGATGGAGGAGAATCTAAGACTTGCAAATGACTCCGTGGCTATGCAGCCTCTGACGCACAAGTCGGCAAGAATGCAGCTGATCATCAAAAGACATGGCACTGGTGGCAGAAAAAATAATAATTTAACATGTTCAGAGTAACAGATATCAGTTTGTCATGGGACTCCTTCTGGAAAAGTCTCAGATCACTGTGGCATGCCGTGGTTTAAAGATTAGTTAAATCTCATTGCTCACATCCTTCGAGCTTTTGCCAGCCAGTGTGTGTCTCCAGCCAACATCCTTCCCCTTTTTCTGAAACGTGTCCCCACAGAAGACATGTCACTCGGGTCTACATTACTCAATGTTCCTTCACAGTAACATCCCACAGTCCCGGCTTTTGGCAGTGCAGCAGATGTTTTATGTTCATGTACGGGCTGCAGGTACATTAACTAATTCAGCCAAATCAATTGATCAAGTGTGACATTTGCATCATCGGTTTCTCAGAGTTTAGAAGTCAATCTAATTTAGTCTACAGAGGCAGAGACAGCACAGCCGGCTCCTCCTGGGTTTTAAAATGGACTTGTAAATTAAGGTATTGTCCAAGTTCCGGGCGTCAGTGATGAATTAAAAGCACACGAGCACCTTTGAACTTACCACTGTTCAAACACAAGCCGCCTTTCATCTCCAGGCTTTGTCATCTTGTAAGCATAATCACGCTGAACCCAAAACCTTTTTAACACGTCTAAAAAAAGATCTCTGATATTGCACCTCACGGCCTTACGAAACCTCACAAACTCACATCCGCACATTTAGCGAGCTGCAGATTAAACACAAGAGGGAACAGTTCGATTATTGCATATATGCAATCACAGGAAAAGGAAGCTATGAAGGCATCTTGAAAAAGCCACCTACTGGCAAAGAAAGTAACAGCTGTTGCTCTCGGTATTCTGCCTGTTATCAGCATAACTCTGAAAATTATGAATGTATTTTGATGAAAATTTTGGGAATTATTGGGGGTGATACAAGGAATGCTGATTAAATACTGGTGCTGATCAGGATCAGGATCCAGGATTCATTACCATTGTGAGATAGGCACAATATTCACATATTTGTATCTAACCTCATGAGGTCATATTTATTGTATCGTATTTATTATATTTGTTTGTTTTTATGTCTTATGTTTTGCTCTAGTTATTTTATTGTCTCATAGGTTCTCTTGCTTTTTTGCAGTCAACCTCTGAAGCCCTTTGGTCAACTCCGTTGCTTTTAAATGTGCTATAGAAATAAAATTGACATTGACATTGACATGAGGATTTGAACCAAAATTGATGAAACTTTGTGGAAATATTCCCTAGGGGCCCAAGAAAATTTGTTTTCATTTTCAAGGTCAAAGGTCAAAGTCACCTTTTTCGAAAATTAAAAAAAGAAATGCCCACTGTCATCATTCGCAAAATTTTAAAATTCACCTCTCTGAATTTTTTCATCTATTGCACTGAAATTTGGTACTTAAAAACAATTACTGTTGATAGCCCATCGTCTTTTTCTATTTAAATTGAAATAGTGCAAAGGGAACTACAAATCCTACACACAAAAATAGTCACATACACATATACAATTCATATCTTGACAAATGTTTTTTCTTTAGTTTTTTTTAGAGGATGTTATTAGGATACATAAACTGCACCATTATCTGTTTATGTGGATCTCATTTTTTAAATAAAAATATAAAATCCTATTTTACTGTTTTTAAAAGCCAGTAAAATTAATTTCTATCCTTTGTGATTTCATAATTTATGATGGTGTATGACAACACTTCACCTTCATCACAGACAAATAGCAGTGATCACAGCTATTTTTTTCCAAAATGTCCATAAAGCTGCACATAAATCTGTGCATTTAATCAATCATTATTATTAATCTCTGCCTCTCTTCCACAGCATGTCTTTTGTCCTGTCTCTCTCCCTTCAGCCCCAACCGGTCGCAGCAGATGACTGCCCCTCCCTGAGCCTGGCTCTGCTGGAAGTTTCTTCCTGTTAAAAGGGAGTTTTTCCTTCCCACTGTCACCAAGTGCTTGCTCACAGGGGGTCATTTTGACTGTTGGGTTTTCTCTGTAATTACTGTAGGGTCTTTACCCACAATACAAAGCGCCTTGAGGCGACTGTTTGTTGTGATTTGGTGCTATATAAATAAAATTGAATTGAACCGAATAGTAAATAATCAGCAAACATTTTGACGTTGAATGACCGTCAGCTGGCGGTCTTTTGTCGACGGCTGATTATGGTTGAAAAACAGTTGCAAAATAAAAGTTGAGCCAACATCGTGGACATTACCTCGATTCAAAGGTACTTCTTGAATATCACTTGATAGACTTTTTAACAAGAAAAGGTTTGTGTTCAAGGATTGTTTTCTGTCATCTCTCTATGCATCAGGACAAAGCAAAAATAAATAAAACATTCTCTATAGAAAATATCATTGGTGACTGCAACGCATGATGCTACATGTTTTTTGTCCCGATGAGCTTACCGACTTCATACTCAGCTCTGCATCATCATATGGTGCTGACACTGGGAACAGAGATGCGGTGGTTGTAACAGTCCGTGTTAAATTTATGAGATAAACTTTCATGTAAAGATAAAAGGGACTAAAAGTGTTCTCAATCAGTTTTTGCAGTCGGACCAGCTTTGGCCGGTGTTTCAGGCATGTTTGCTGGGTATAACTCTAGCTGCTGGAAACACTCTGCTCCAATGCACCAACTCTGTCAGTCCAGGAGACCATTAAGTATTTACTGCTACCACTAAAACATATTTATACTCAGTGCAGGGATTGTTACTGATACGGACTCATTGCTTTTGGCTCAGTCGTAATTAAAGTCCTGGGGTCAAATCATTAACGGTAATGAATCAATTAATAATTAATCTTTAACTTTCCGTGTACATTCCAAAAATGAATCGCTTAAAAGCTCTCTCAGCATACATAAACATTAATCTGAAAACACAGACGGTCACTTTTAGAGAATCAGAGTAACTACCTTTAACTGAAATTACAACAGCGAAAATAAGTTCATATGTGCAAATCCAGCTTCCGGCTCAGTGGATGAGCAGGCGACCACGTATGCCACATGCCTGCGATGCTGGCTGTCATCAGATCTGTGGCCAGTTTCTGCGTGCTGTACCCTATATCTCTCTCCCTTCACTGTGCGCTACACAGTAAAGGTAAAAAGGCCAAAAAATAATGTTTATATAAATTAATGTTTCCATCAGATTGGCAAAACACGTTGGTTTTCTTCCATTTTCTCAAAAAAAAAAAAAAAAAAAAAAAGCTTAATTCACTCTGAGCTGAGAAAATGCAGATGAAGGAAACATGCTCTTCCCACAGGAAAAAAAAGAAAAAAGCCTTGCTCTTACCCACAGCAGTGTGAAGTCTGTTCAGAGTATTGAGTGGAAAAATATGTGTGACATTTTGCTGGATTCAAAGGAAAATATGAAGCCCTAACCACACACTACACAAACCGCAGCTGCATACAAGAAAAACACTCTTGGCAAAAGTATCCAAATCGTGAGTGATATTTCTCCCCTCACCTGCAACCGGTTTAAATTTGATTGTTTCAATGAAATAAAACAAAATCACACAATTCATAAATGAAAACACAAAGGCAACAACAACAACAAGTTGTGTCTCTGGAGCAGTTTCTTAATGCAGCTCCTTTCTGTGTTACAAAATCCTTTGCTGCCCAAAATCTAAAAGCACACCAACCATTGATTGCACTGGTCGATATGTTCCATCATTACTATCGACACACACATTGTAGTTTTTGAGTCCATCCCACACACACACACACACACACACACACACACAGTTCTGCTCCTGTAATGCTTATTAATCCAGCAAACGTGTATTAATCAGTAGCTGAAAATAGTTAATAACAAACACACTTTTCACTCATTATTTTTCTAATAATATCTATTTTGAAACTCACTTTAAAACCAATTTAAAAACATTAGTGACTGCTTAAAAAAAAAAAAGAAAAAAAAAGACATCTTCAGGTGCAACCAGTGCACTTAGGGATGAGTGATGTCGACTGGGGAGAGACCTCAGACAGCAGTGAGACAGACAAGCACACTGTCGGCATTGGCCTTTTCAAGGGGTTTAAATGTAAAATGTCACCAGCCTTACCTTTAAACTGCTGCTGTTACTTGCTTGTTTTCACTGTGCGCACAAGGCTGGACTGGCAGTGTGTCTTAGGACTGAACCGGATCACACTGACCAGGTCTGATTCTGGTCGCTTTGTACCATCATCCCTTTTTGTGCCTTAAGATGCCATTAACATGTCAGCTGCATATGCATCCTTCTATTTTTCACCTTCTGGGTGCTTTCATTCCAGTTCTAACTCGTGATTTCACTCTGTGTTTAATGTAGTAATTATTTCTTCAAATATGCCAGACCAGAGTAAAAACCAGCAGGAGGGGAATGTCTGGAGCCGCCCGATTGTTTGTGTCTCTGTTTCCCTAAAAAACAAAAGTGAGAGCTGAAGGTGATTCTCAGGACAAGGGGGGGAGGGAAAAAAAAGGCAGCAGGTGACTCTGCAGGGTTTTCCCTGTGGTGGGGAATAAATTGTGCAGAGTGTGATTGCTTCCGTTCCACCTCCTTGTGGTAATTATCGCACAGATTCCTTTCAAAGGTAGTTAATTAGGACTGGAATTAACTTGAGGACATGTAAAATGAACAAGAGAACACAGAAAGGATAACTTACTGAGGCAAGGCCTCGCTTTTAGTTAACGACGGATTTGAAGCAAATTAAATACATACGTGGGAAGGGTTGAAAAGTGTGAAATCAAGGCTAATGACGTGCTTGTGAGGGAAAGACAATGAGTCTGCAGGACATAAATATTAGCTGTCATGGTGCTCGCAGATGGATTTTTTTCCATAAATCCATCAAAGCTGGTCATTTACTATTCAGCACTGTGCCTATATATGGCAGGTTAATTTACTGATATATTGCTGTCAGCACAACCAGCGAATGTCTTACAGATTCTTAATTGCAGCCTCTAAGTGGACTTGCTATAAGCCAAACAAGACTACCATTGACTACTATTATGATGTTGCAGCTGTTGGCTTAGTATCAGCCAAACGTGGGAATCGCTACACAGTGAGTGTAGCATAAGGGTACTGAAAAGGTCAGTTAATTGCCAAATGTCACCAATGTGTGAAGAAGCCTTGCAGCTATGTGCAAAACTCAGATGACAACTCCCGTCGCCGCACTGAAGAAGACATGTAAATAACCCTTCTGACGAACAGCCTCAACCTGCTCACTCAACCTCGGTGAGCACGTGACAGGCGTGCGGCGGCGGAAAAACTCGGGGTAACCCCATTTCTCATGTTGTAGCAGCCTCTATCGTATGAAATACACTGCTACTCCGGCTGATGGTGAGCTAAGACGGCGGAAATTTATGGGCTATCGACAATTTACAGTCACCCCAAACAGCTCAGCGTACTCTCTCTTTATTGTGGTGTAAACAACGGCAAATGCTGAGGGGAAGGACGTCTGAGTCGAGACAGAAATAAACACACGTTTGAAATCCGCTGTAAACCTATCAGTCATCGCATCTGAAGCCACTTGTATGCACGTCCTCTAGAATCAAATCGGTCTACACTACACTGAACATTATCTGCAATGACACAGCAGCGAACCAATTACAGTCTGTGTTGCTGTATATCTGTAGTTTTGATTCTCAGAATGATAATAAAAGAAAACACTGAGATTGCCACTCTGACTCTGTTCCCACAGCGGCCTATCAGCTTTTATATCTTAGACAACACATTACCCTGTAAGCTCCCTGAAGACGGACCAAGCAATTTTACACAAGTCTGAAAAGTGATGGAAAATGACATCATCCAGTAACCAAGCTGTCCAGAGTCTGTTCCTTGATTTATGACCATGACAGAGCCTGGATCTTTACCCTAACCATGGACCTACATTTTAGCGCACGTTATGCACCCAAACACCAATTGAAAACCAAAACAGCGATCTGAGGAGATATTCAGAGTCATATAAGTTTTCACTCCGTGTGGGCTTTCATTCTTCTCTCACTGCAAAGTAATCAGAAAGAAATGAAAAGCTTCTGGTGGCATTGTTGCGGAGACCAGTTTGCACCGTAAACCCGGCAGTAAAGTAAAGGCAACAGCGCGCGCATACAGTACAAACATATGCAGAGCAGCAACCCGGCGCTAGATGGATATATTTCTTGTCATGGCGATAGAATATGAAACGATTCCCCGGCGTCGAGCATCTGGCAGAGTCTGCATGTAAATCACAAGCAAGACGGAAAGCCACATTCGGCTACAGCGGGCCACAAAACTGCTTGATGATGGCATACATCAGTGCTGTTGGTGCGGCCTCTGCATGCAAATGTCCCCCCCGTCGATCGACAGCCAACAAGTGTTTCGGGCTGAAGTGATTAGCACAGAGGTGAATTATTAGTTTCAGGGGTAGACAGGATTATGGTTTCTTTACCGTGTCGAATGTGGGGAAATGTAGTGAAAACTTGGCCCGTGGTTTTCTTAGCAGACCATACGCCACTAAAATGAATCAGTTCAAATGCAGTATGGAACCTAAATTATGGAACATGAACAGCTCACTGCACACAGACAGTGTAACGCAGTGCAGACGGGCGTGGATCCGAGTAGCTGAGAGCTGGAAATCCGAGGACACCACCCAGCATATCTAAAAAATTTGGACTGAGCACGAGTAACAATGTAACGAAGTGGTTCAGGCAGCGGTGCACTGTAAAGCAAACCCAGGTTATTATACATTATGATTTATTTATTATTTAGGAACTTCAGTATTAAAGTACAAATAAGTGACTCACAATCATAGACACATCCTGCTCTTACTAAACATACAGTATGTGCCAAAGTCTCTCAGCCTGGTTTTCTTGACATTTTTTAAATCCTAGTTAGTTTTTGGTTTAGTTAACTATAGTAACCTGGTTTGGAGGCCTTTGATTCCCGGTAGAAAATAGAAAAAAAACCCTGCAACATTTGCACAGCTGCCACGTGCCGGGGATTATTTCAGCATGACACATCAACGGCCCTCAGTGATGGCGAGGAGGGCAACAAAATTTGTGAGGGTGGAAAATGGATCACTTTCTTGCGAGGAGAAAACCGAATAACCACAAGCGTGACCCGTAACCTAAAAAAAAGGAGCGAGAAAACAAACATTCAGATGAAAATAAGTCATCTGGACTGTGGGAAAATGTCTGATAAGGTGATGCCAGCAAGTGATATGCTAGAGGAGTTTACCACAGAGGACAAAATTGCAGGTGTCATAGGTGAGAATTGCATTCATCTGACAATACAATCAACAGAAGAATCAGTGCCCTGTCAGATGGCAAATAGGCTATTTTATCCAGATTTGAAGAGATGTGCACCTTCACCACAAAAGGTTTGAAAACCACTGACCTATCATGCCTGCTACTACAGACTGATAATACATCTACAAATGGTCTACAGGAATGCTAGCTGCTCCGTGCAGCTCTGCGCACAATGACAGTGCCAAGAGACAGGAGTTTAGAGCGCACCGTTTAGGTTGTTATCCATTTTTCACTTACTATCATAAAAACGCTGGGAATCGTGAACATCTGTTGAACTGAGTGATCAACGAAGGTGGCGCCATCCTCTGGGGAGCGTGGATTTATGCACAACCGCCATCTCAGCAATCAAACGGGTACAGTAGTAGCTGTTGTTGCCGGTCTGCTCACCACAAGGTGGAGGACCGGACTCACGCTTGGTCACTAAGATGCTGAGGTTTAGGAGTTAGTTTAGTTTAGCTTATTGTCTTAGCATGCTAACATTTAACTGAACACAGAGTACAGCAGAAGTGATTTTAAATGATAAATATTCTGCATGTTTGCTTCTTCACCACAACCCTTCTGCAACTTCCTTTACAGTGTGTTTCTCATTCACCTGTTCACACACACACACACACACACTCGCATACAAATGGGGGCTGAGCTGCCGTGTAAGGTGCAGGCCTGTCATTTGGCACGACTTGATAAACCTTAATAGCTTCAGTGTCTTGCATTTTGAACATGAAGGGGTCAGGTGAACAAGCTGGCAACCCAGTGATTAGGGGGAAACCCACCCCATCACCAACTACAAAAGCTAACGGACCATTTAACATGTGACATAACAGCAGTAAATAAAAACTGAGGGCCGCCGAAATGTGATCACGGAGGAAAACGAATATTTGTGCTTGACTGTTTCTCAGTATTTCAATCTGGTGTGTGACCTGTACGTGCGGCTTTCACAATTAACACAACAGATTGCTGAGAAACGTAAACCCAAACTTATTGCATTCATCCCAATAGAAGATCAAAATCTAAACCATTTCATGCCAATTCTTCTTTAGACAAAAGGAATTTACCCATTAGGGACACTGCAAAAAAAAAAAAGAAATCAGGGGTTCTCCAGCGTTGCTAATATTCATCTTCAGAGAACCCTTTCCAAATAATAACTGCTCATATATTCCATGACAGAGGAAGTCATTTTGGATCGTGCTGCTGAGCGGAACAACGTGGTGTAAGAAAAGCATTGAAAGGTTTTTCCAGCTGGTTAAGGTAATGAAGCAAACACCCCAACAGCAGTTTAAAATTAATTGGAAGCAGCACATTAAGGTCATTGTTAACCACACTTTCTGCACTTTGTGGCACCAGGCTCCATTTCTTTAGCACTTACCCAGACTTAGTTATACACTTTTAATCAAATCCCAAGCCAGCCAAGAGATATCAGTCAAGTGTCAATATTCTCTGGTATTCGCCCCCTCCATGCACTCACATCACCCTTTGTTTTCTTCACAAAATTTCCCTGATTACTTTCTCTGCACTCAATAGCCTGTTGTCAGGATGTTAACCACGTTGCCAAAGTTTATCTGTGCAGCCATATGAATACTGATAAGAACATAGAATGCCTTCAGAATGACAGCAAAAGCAATTGATCAAAACCTAAATTCCTCTATCAGCATGTTTTACCCGAGCAACTGCTGTTTCATCACAACTTAAAAGCAGTTTTTTAAAAAAGACTCACATCATTTATTTCCCCCCTCCCTCTCTCCATGCTCTCTGTCCCTGCCTCTCTCCTCTTTTTCCTTGTTCATGTTTCCAGTCTCAGGGGTCCTGATTCCTGCCTCGGTTCTTTCATAACTGCATCCCTCCGTTGGAGGGTTCAGGACCAAACAGATTTGTTACGCCGGGAGGTGGAGGCGTACGAGGAGGAGGAGGAGGAGGCAGGGAAGTGTGTTTATGTGCACACTGGGGAAGCGAGGGGAGTCATTCAAATCGCACATCTAACCATGACACATGAATGCAAATCAACCTTCACACTTCCACACCCGATGTCCTCCGTTCCTGAAAAGTGACTGCATCCATTCATTATGAAAGAAATGTAAGGCTGTCTGCGTTACGTTTCCTATCCACATAATAAGTTACCACTGATAAGGAATTCTACATGTCACAAAGTGCAGATGGTGAACACAGTGCTTTTCCTCAGCACTGGCATTAATGCTTTAACACCGCAGCCTTCTTACTCATTAGAACGGATACGATCGGCTGTCGTAACGGCAACACCGGTGACGAGCGGGTCCAGAAAAAAACAAGGTCGTCAAGGATGTCACGGTCCCCGTTTTGAATTTTGCGATTTGTTTTTGAGAAGTGATTTAATGTTCATGGTTCACCGTTGAGCATTTGTATTTCCTGTTTTATTATCTTCTGATGCCAGGCATTACTTATTTGGTCCCTTATTTGTGCCTGTGGTCCTTCGCTTGTTTGTAGATTACCGCTGGTTTATTAGCTCCCTGTGTTTTCCCACCGCTCTTGTGCCTCCAGTTTCATCTCCATCTCTGTTCCGTCTTTTATCCTTGTGTGTTAACTTAGTAGTATTGCCTGTGTTTGGTTCTTTGCTCTTGATGTCTTGTTTCGTTTCTCCGTGCTTTGTGTGTATATTTTTAGGTCTTCTTAGTTGTAGTTACCTGGGTTCTGTTCGTGCTTACAGCTTGTTTGTGTTCTCTGGCTTTCTCAGCTTTGTTTCACCCTCCTCTGTCGTCTCGTGTCTGTTTGTAATGACTGTGTTTATTCCAGGAGTTTCAGTTTATCCTTGCCCTCCCCGTTCCTGTTAAGTCTCTGCGTAACAAATCCTCGTTAGTTACTTCCTGTCTTATTTTGATAGTCTCCTTTCAATTGTGTTTTGTCTTTAGTTCTACTTCATTTGTCTTGTTTTCCCAATGAGTCTCAGTCGCTCCGTGGTTTCTTGAGTCCGAGTATCCAGCTTGTTTGTCCTTGCCTTGCTCTGTGCATCTTTTGTATACTCCTGTGGTTACCACCAAATGAAGCTGATTTTAATTTCAAGTCCTGCCTCCAGAGTCCTGCACTGGAGTCCCAATGCTGCGTGGCACACAGCTGGTTCATGACACAGGAAAACTGCTGGGCCTGGTATCCAGCAGTGTGCTGCATTGCCCAATCAAATACATTCAACTGAGCATTCCCAGTGGGGGTTCTAACATGCACACTCTCAAATGGCTTCAAGTTTCTTGAATACAACACCGGGCACTTCCTGTCTTCGTTGGTTTTCTCGCTTTGATAGCCATCTGCAACGCAACCACACTCACTAGTATTTTATGTATTTACCCGCCACACGTGCTCCGATCACCAGCACTTACCGGCCACTTCATTAGGTACGCCTGTTCACATGCTTGTTAATGCAAATATATAATCAGCCAACCACATGGCTGCAACTCAGTGCGTTTAAGCAGGCATGGTCATGACAGACAAAGCATCAGAATGGGGAAGAAAGGCAATTTAAATGACTGTGAATGTGGTTGCTGGTGCCAGACAGGCTGGTCTGAGTATTTCAGAAACTGCTGATCTACACGGATTTCTCCACATCCCCACATTTACAGAGAATGGCCTGAAAATGGGAAAATATGAGCAGCAGCTCTCTGGGTGAAAATGCCTTGTTGATGTCAGGAGAGAACGGCCAAATTGCTGATAAGAAGCCAACAGTAACTCAAATAACCACTCACTACAGCCAAGCTACGCAGGACCTTGAAGCAGATGGACTGCTCCAGGTGCCATTCCCGTCAACTAAGAACAGAAAACTGAGGCTACAATTCACACCGGCTCACCAAAATTAGATATTAGATTGGAAAAATGTGACCTGGCCCGATGAACTTTGTTTTCTGCTGCAATATTCAGATGATGGGGTCAAAATTTGGAGTAAACAACATGAAAGCATAAATCCATCATGCTTTGTATCAACAGTTCAGGCTGCTGCTGCTGGTGTAATGGTGTGGAGGATATTGTTTTAATGCCACAGCTTAGCTGAGTATCACAGCTGACCCTATCTACTCCTTTGTGACCACAGTGCACCCATCTTCTGATGGCTGCTTCCGGCAGCACAATCCACCATGTCACACAGCGCAGATCGCCTCAGACTGGTTTCTTAAACATAACAATGAGTTCAGTGGGCTCAAAAGGCTTCCACAGTCACCAGATCTCAAGCCCATTAAAGTACTAGCAAGGTGTACCTAATATTGTGGCTGTTGAGTGCATATACCGCCTCTCTTTTATCTGCCACTTGTCAGATTATCTGGTCTCCTTGCTGTTTAGGCATTTACTGGTGGTGGTGTTTGATTTTTCCTGGTCTTCAGTCTTTGGTTTCCTTCTGTGGAACTTTTTCATGTTTTTGGATTTTGCCCCTCCCTGGATTTTTTTTTTTTTTTTTGCTTTTGTTAACGGTTTCTCGGAGTAAGACCACCGCTTGTTTTCATACATTTTCCCTGACTCCTGCGTGTTCAGGCCCTCCTTGCCTATGTGGACGACTTTGCACACACCTGGGACTCTGCATCAGTCCAAGGTTATGATTTTGTTGTCCCGATGTCAATGCTTTCCTCTGATTTTCAAAAGTCTCTTTGTATGGCAGCAAAGTTCAGATAAAGACAAAAAAAAAAGCCATTTGATAATACTGTCAAAACATTAAACATAGCTGCTTAGATGCTGGATAAAACAGACATTGTTTATTAAAAATGCAAGAGGTTTTTTTTTTTTTCCCCCTGAAGAATCAGACAAGAAATCAATAGCAGAAACTTTTATGACAGTCAGACCTTGATACCCTACTTGCATTTTTCAACATAGCAACATGAAGGGCACACTACTTGTTGCACTGGCACTGAACATTGGCATTGGACAAACATGGGTAACTGTGCTGAAGTGTTTTATTACATCATGGGGCCCAGCGTGCTGTACGGTGATGTATGACAGGAAGAGGTGACTTCCAACTTCTTTCCACCGCTGCAAGGGCACACTGCTTTTTATAATAGCAGGATGTATTTATACCCCGGCAGGATTTTACTTTATTCCTCCCTCCTCAGCAACAAACATGACGTACTGCAGGGAGGTCCTGTCAGTCACGAATGTATAGACAGATGGGTAAATACATCAAAGAACTGATGGTAATATGCCCATTACTCTGAGAATAATCTTGCGCTCTTGTTTCACCTTGTTCTCCATCCGTTACAGCTCTACTGTACCTGTGACATATAACACTCTCTGCAGCCTGGTTGCTCCATGCTGAGGCCCAACAGTGGGCGAGCAGGCAGGCTCTTTAATATTTCAGTCAGACTCCCAGCAGACTGATGGCTTACAGGGGCAGCCATGCAGGGCGCATAGCCAAGGTTAGCTGTAACATCAACCTTCCTACATTTGAACCTGAGCGCTGTACTACTGCATACAGAGAAAGGATGGCTGTACTTCACATTTCTTTAGTTCAGGTCAGAGTCCCACATCACATAATGTCTCAAATTTAATATGAAGCTGGCAAATCCTGAATTAAGTACTCTGTGTGGCTCGTGGCAATTTTTTTTCCTTTCTTTTTTTGTGTTGATAATTTTCTGAGCTGTTAAATGAAGCCGAAATGGATCCATTTCTGCTCGACACTATGGCATGTGTGACAAACTGCAATTAAAGTGATTACATTAAGTATTCCTTTAAGGAGATGTATTTTCAGCAATTAGGTCAAGAATGAAGGAAATAAAACACCTGCATTTAATACACGCCACGTCTAAAATATGCTCGTCTTTTATTTATTTTATAAAAACAGATTTCAGACTGAACTGTGCGTCATTAACAGCGGTTAGAAGCAGCCAGTTTTAGTTTCAGAGTAAATAAAGTAGCTCTCGGCTGTGTGCCTTCCGTTTGTCTGAGTGGATCTAAATAAAGTTTTGATTTCCGTCAAATCCGAACGTGACCAAAACAGCTTTCATGCCAAAGCTGAAACTGCGCAGTATTTCAAGACACAGACGGGTGATATGTTTTCACTTTCAGTCCACAAGCAGTGTTATTAAAAGTATTATTAAAAGATGAGATGTAGTCACGCCTAGCATCAAAATAACCATACAGTCCTCAAATAAGAAAAATAAAAACCTCACACTTTTTGTCTTAATACAGTTTGTTTGTTTTTTGTTTTTTTTGTTGCTTTTTTTCAGTTGAATGATGATTTAAATTCTGATGTCATTCAGGATTTACAGTTCACCACTGTATCACTCATGTCTCAGAATATAGTTCAGAAACTGAGCAAAAAAACCCCCCAAAAAACAAGACTTTACTCACAAAACTGGAGTGAAAAATAGAACTGGGACTAATCAACACTTTGTTCCCCACTAAACTCTCTTTAAAGCGATCGCGTCAACCGTCTTTCCCCGCGCGGAAGCGTCGCTGAACATACTGCAGGAGATGCCATGCTACATGTACGAGAGCATATAGGCATTTCAAACAAAACAAACATCAAAACCTCTCCGAGGGCAACTGCTGCGGGAGACGTGTTGTGAAATGGAACACATCATTACCCACAGCGCGCTGTCAATCATTGTCATGTGCATAAAGATGAAGTTGCCAAATTTAACTTTCCCCGTAGTCCGCACTAACACACGTCAGTGGAAACACTGGAGACCACGAACTCGAGCTGCAGCGCGGTCTTACTGTGCCATTTTTTTTAAAATTTTTTTTATTCATCTGAATCAAACTAATAAAACATTTTGAGAGGAGCCAGTGGAGACGACCTTAAAAGGAACCTAAGCAGGACGTATAGACAAAGATGAAGCTCGAGAGGGAGGAAAAAGGAGAAATAAAATGTAGGTCGCCTAATCCGTCGCTCTGTGACGGGGGGGGGGGGTGCAAAGAACAAGAAAGAGAAGCAAATCAACTAATACAGCCAATTAAACCTCCCCCTTCCCCCACCCTTCTTTAGCAAACACTTCAAAGTGCTGCCATCAGCGGATGGCAATAAAGTGAATGAGCTGGCTGTAAATGGACTTGGATGCTGGGGATGCTGAGGCAGAGGACTGTCAAATGATGCTCGTCGCTAAAGAGACAACAGTGTTCCCATGTTGCAAGAGCAAAATGGGTGTCCCACACCGTCATGCAGAGGGAACAATCCCCGCTGAGTCCGGAAGACATAACACAGCATCGAGTTATTGAATGAGGGGACATTTCTTCTGATAGTCGTTTGGTCGTGTCTGCGGAGAGCAGAGCTACATTATTAACGCTCTGTGTCAGAATGTCCTAAAAGACACAGCCATCCCTTAGCAGGAGCTCTGAAATGATGCCCCCCTCCTGACGACCAGCCCAATGACTAAATCTGACAAAATACAGAGCCGGAGTGTTTTTGTGAAATGGAGGATAGGCTCACTGTAAGCCGAGAACAGCCGGCTCCACGGGGGATGGGCAGGAAGAGAGATTTTTATTTTCCAGCTCCAGGTAACGCTGTTTGAAAGAGCAGAATTGGGGCGTCTCATTACACAAAATACATTTCACACAGATCCCTTCCTTTACATAAAACCCTCAAGTTTTCTCCCCCTCTTCTTCTTTTTCCTCCCTCTGTCCTTACAGAAATACTCCTCTCTCTCTCTTTGCGCTCTCTCTCTCCGGCTTTCTCTGTTTCCCTTCCAGAGCCCAGCTGTTTTGTGTCCTGCTGGGCATTCGCAATAGGACGATTTCCACACCGATCCGAGTGCCATTTAAATAAACATCAACAGAAGATGTCAGAGGGAGACTGTGAATAACACTAGGGGCTTATCCACTTCCACCAGCTTTAAAGAGGGAAGAGGAGCCATCCAGTCCCTTCATTTCAGTCTTTCTGTATATTGTTTTGAACTAACCAGCGTCTGGCCATTGCTGCTTTGGCTTTGGCTGTGTCCACTTTATGTAAGCCACAAAGGCCAGGACTCGGCTCCTAGTGGGGCTGGCTCCCCGCTCTCCTGGAAGGCTTTCTTATATAGACATTTTTCTGTTCCCTTGCATTATCAGTGCTGTGTGCGATTCTTGATTAATTGTGATTCCAAAAAGCTTTCCAGTAGGAAAGCCAAGCGCTTAAATGCATTATGTGTGAGGATGCTATATATCCCTCGAACAAACAAAGCATCCGGAGTTGCCTATGGCTCTACTTTGAAATAATGAAAGAGAAAAACAACTGTGACAGAAGCATGGTTCCTGTGGATCATCATTTTTAAAGAACACGTGTATAGAAATAAAATAATTTCTTTCCCCTCACATAAATCCTCTCACGACCTTTCCAAACTCAATCAGAAGCATCGTCTGCAAACTCAGGACCTTCCTCACAGGCCTCCATCCCCGCCGTTCCCCCTTCTCTGTTCTTTTGTATTTGCATTGCTAAGCTGTTGGCAGTGCTTGTCATTTTGTTTCATAAGTGATAGCAATTACTATTCCAGCGCCCAGGATCAAAGAGACACCAAAAGGAGGTTTTTAGACAGGAGAAAACACCAAACACTGTTTCCCGTCTTCTGTTTACACTGATAGAGGCTCAGGCCTCGGAGGCTGAGTGGATGTGACTGACAGAATGGGAATACACCTCCCGTTTTAATCCCAGGGAAGGGCGAAAGACAGAGGGAAGGAGGAGAGGAAGGGAGAGGAGATGTTGTCACAAAAAAGGCAAACCATACCATTAAACGGGAGACTCCATCCTGCTTACGCTGGATTACTCACATTACTGATCATCTTTCAGCTTTGAAGGGAGCAGCAGTAACACTACTCGCTTCTCTTTGCTAAAACAGAAACCGATGAACAATTTAATTAATAATTCTCACTACCCAGTCTGGTAGATTTCTTAATAGCCTGGTATCACACAGCAGAGTTCAAAAGTATCTTACCTCAATTCAATTCTCCTGCTGGAGATTTAAACATCTTTAATAACCAATCAGTGAACCCTGAGCTAAACAATCATTTTTTTTTGTATTTTACTTGGTTAAATAAACAGGAGAATCCAGCAGGTTTCAGATATTAATCAGTTCACAGTTTTAAAAAGAAATCACCTTCCATAAACCCTCTCACTGGGCTCAGAGCCAGCTACTCTATAGGCAAAGTCTGCTGAGCTCGATCACTCGATAATCCCCGGTGTGAGGTAATCATCTTGAGCTCCTAACCACTAACAGTTAGCGGCGATGTCCAGTGTCTCAGCGAGATCTGTGAGCATCGCCCTTTTCTGCTGCACACGTCCCCCTAATTTCAGCTGACAGGATGTGTGTGTAATTATAAAAAGAAAGAAAGTCTAACTTGAGATGATTTCAGCGTAGGAGTTGAAACATTAATGCGGCTCTAAAAGAGGGCATCGGCTAATAGTCTGAAATGTAAATTAAAATGTTGTTGCCCTGGTCACGATACTTGTACTGTGGGATTAATCTGCAGCACAGTGACAAGCCCAGCTGAACAATGTGCAACACCTCCCCTCTCCTCCCTGGACAACTCTCCCTGACACACAGAGGACAGCTTCCTGGCCCTCTTCCTCTCGCTGTAATGGAGGTCGGATGCTGCTTTTCCGCATTTCTGCCCACATTAGCATCTCTAGTTAATTGGCACCATTTGCTCAATGGCATCGCTTGAGTTTGTAAATTACTTTTACAATTGTCGCTAATTATCAAGCTCGGTGAGTGGAATTGGCGCGATTGGTCCCCAGCGGAGCAGAAACACAACAGGCGGAGGACGGATTAAGACTCTGGGGGCAACAAGAGGAGCTGGCTAGCTGAGAAATACCGTAGCGCTACATGCTAATCAACAGAGGATTACATACAGATGGTGCTACTGTAGCGCTGCCTCTGTGGGCCACATGCTTGATGAACTCCTGATGCACTTTGGCTGCATCCTCAAGAAACCATTTAAATTCAAATGTGCTTTTTCTCCATTTCATTTACACGAAACTGTTTGCTGAGTATCTGCAAACAAATAATTCACAAATAAGAGCACGCGTGTATAAATGCTCACCTTCACATTGAACCATAGCCTGCAGTAGCTCTGCTGCTCTTGGTGCAAGGCAAGGTTAACTGGCTGAAGGTTTTGCACTTGTCTTCAGGTAGATGTGAGCAGAAGCAGCTTATTGCCCGTTGCTTTGACTGTCACCGGAAGATTTTAGCTAGCACGTGTCGATTCCAGCTGACTTTTTCACTACTCGGTTTTACACTGCACAGAGACTTGGGCGCCATGGAAGATAAAAGAATAAATGATTTGTGAGACATGATACAGATATCTCAAAAAAAAAACAAGCATACACACAAAGGGTAGACACGACAGCTACAAATAATGTATCAAGCCAAGGAAAACATGACTTTAATAAAAACATAAAAAACCCAGTCCAGTGGTCGGCCCCATTTAAACTGAAAAGTTTCCCCAATCTTCTCTTGTTAATTTCAGTGAGCCTGTGCAAACTGTTGCCTCAGTTTGCTGGTGTTTACCTGGTGTAGTCTGATGTGCTGTGTGCTCAGAGATGCTCTTCTGCATACCTTGGTTGTAACAAGTTACTTTTGCTTTGCTATCAGCTTGAAGCAGTCTGGCCGTTTTGCTCTGACCTCAGACATCAACAAGACATTTTCTCCCAGATAATTGCCGCTCGCTGGAAAGTTTCTCCTTTTTAGACGGTTCTCTGTAAACCCTAGAGATGGTTATGCGGAAAATCCCAGCGGATCGGCCGTTTGTGAAATACTCAGACCAGCCCATCTGGCACCAACAACCCTCCCGCGTTCAAGAGTTACTTAAATTGCCTCCCTCTCCATTCTGATGCTCGCTCTGAACTTCAGCAGGTCGTCTGTACCACGTCTACGTGCCTAAATGCATTGAATTGCTGCCTTGTGATTTGCGTTACCAGGTATTTGAACACGTGTACCTAATAAAGTTTCCAGTGAGTGCATATTCGACTTTTAGAAACAAAGAGGAAGCATGATGCTGCCATCATTTTCCATCAAGATTTTTACACTAAAAACAAACCAAAACTTATTTCTGTGATTTCTCGGTGGCTTTAATTAGACTGGTATCAGAAAGGTTAGAAAGGGCACACTTTTCTGTACTTTCCATGCAAATTTATGGATGTTGGACCCCCAGATTAAAACTGCAAACCTTTCCATAGGTGTAAACTGCCCAGATGGTAGAATACACAAAGTAACCAAAACTGAAAACAACAAAAACAGTATTACATGTGGGTGGCTTACAAAAATACACAGGTATGATTTATGTTCTCTACTTTGCATTTCCAAGCGACATGTTTAACATCTAAGGTTTAGCCAACACAACACTACAAGTTTGGAGGAGGTTACTGGAATACAAACTTCTCTAAATCAAGTAAGTCACAACGTTGGCTTAAAGCATCTTGGAGTGGGCGCCACGCACTGGGAATGAAGTACACAGAAGGCACTGGGTATTTTAACATGACCAGTAACCAGTAACAACCCCAGGGGGCAATTTGCTCTGTAAGCAGTTTATACATGCATGCATACATGTGGTACAACAAACAAAACCCAACACTAAATTTCTTTAGCACAACAATAGCAATGCAACAAATGACTGTGTGGATCTGTTAGTGCTAGTTTTGGGAACCTCTTTCCTGATGAAAGCATCTGGGACTCCACATGAAAAGGATGCTGAGAATCCAAAATTATGGGATGTTCCCTTTAAAGGACCCTCACTTCATACAGATGCTGAAGGCACCAGTAACCTTACAGTAACCTTACAGTATACTTTGACAGCTTTCTCCACTTTGCTCCCGTTTCCAAGATTAAAACTACCAACCCAGCGAGTCAGAGAAAATTAAAGTGCTGATTCAACAAAAGGAAACATTTTCAGCAGTGTCATCTCTACATCAACCCTTCACAGCTTTCTTTAAAGGAGCATCCCTTTATTTGGCGTTTCATGTATAGCGTGTGCATTCCAGTTAAAATGTAACTTCTCATCAAGAACAGTGTCTAAATATTTATGTCGCTGCACTACAGCCACTGGCTCACCTTTAATCAGACATGGTGCACGGACAGGGGGACGGGGCCTCCTCCGAAAATCAATCAACATGAAGCATGAAAAGCCCCCAGGTTGGAAACTTGGACACTCTATAATTAGGCAAGACAAAGACAGTTTAATTGATTCTTTACACTGTTGCATTATTTTGTGTTTGTTTTGTTCTGGTTTGGTTTTACTACCACCTCATGCAGACATTTTTCAGGGGAGTCCAAAGCCGAGCAGGTCTGTCGTGCCTACGTGACCTGAATGAATTCTGACGCTCAGGTCTGATGGGCTCATGCTGACCTATGAGCAAGTGTTTCTCCCCACCCAAAGTGACACAGTGACAAAGTCTGGTGGCAAACCAACAAGCCAAGTTGTAGCTGCACTGTGAGCTGCGCTGCTTATCTCCTGCAGATGACAGACATGCAGTGCACGGAACAATCAGTTGAAAGAAGCCTAATAATTGAGGATGGAGCAGTTATCTGAGAGACTGTTTTGTGTGTCTTGTCAGTATGAGCTAGACAGTCCGGCCTTCTGAAAGGCCAGGCAATTTGCGCTCCAAATGTCATGTTGCGAGAAGGCAAACATGGCCTGGTGGAAGAAGGCCAGGGAGAGACGAGGGCTCAGATTAAAGACGTGAGAGACAATTATTCTTCTAAAAAAACTCCAAAAAAACTAAACACAGAGTACACAAAATATCCGCTGCTCCACTTTGTGTTACTGAAATATGTAAAAGATAAATAATCTCCTGCAAAATATTAATCATTGATTAAAAAAATGTTTTTGCTTTTCTTGTTTTGCTCCCCCCCCTGCAGTGTGGAGGAAATTGGATTTTGCCCTCTGGCACAGCGGCAGGATCAGATTGTGACTGCAGTAGCGTGGATCTTATCTTAGCTGCTGCATTGGTCCAAAACATATTGCTGGCCTTCTCTCAGTGGAAATAGGCTTCAACTGGGCTTTACTGTTGACAGTGCAAAGGTGGCTAACACAAACACACAAACACACAAACACAAACTAACTCCTATATTCTCCTTTGGTCTTTTTGTGTCCTCACGTATGTCATCTTTCTACATACAAACATGTGAATATGGGCGTGTACAGGGTGTGTGTGTGTGAGCGGTTGATACATAAATCTAAAAGATGCCAACTCTCACATGACCCAGAAAGTGCCTGTTGCAATGAAGATGCTCTTAAATCAGCGTGCAGTTATTGGAGGTGGTAATAAATCAATTGCACACCAGCACACACACACCTCAAATCTTTACACCGAGGCATACAATATATATCATTCAGTATGAATAACGTGAATAAATGAGAATTTCCGCCCATTTCGCCTTTGACGTGGTGTCATTTTCACTGTTGTTGCTATAGTGATACAATAAAATTGGAGCCACGCTGCGTTTACGTCGACCTCAATTTCACTTCCTCGTATCATAATGTTCTTGGCTGTTTAAACCTCAGAGTCGACCTTACATCTGTCAGGACTGTGGAGATTTGTTTTAGAGACCCCTCGGCTGCCTCCGGGTAAAAATAATTGAACCTACTACAGTGAAATGTTGATCTCGACAGCCACAGAGGAGAGTCAGCAGAGGAGCCGGTTCACCCATTAGCTAAAGCACAGCTGAGCCAGCCTGTCAGAGATCCCATAACACCTCCCTCCGCTCACTTTCACCTCCCCGCTTCTCATGCTTTGTCCAACAGTTTTCCTCCTCCGTCCCTCTCTTTCCTCTCCATGCCGAACACCTTAGTGCCGTTGCACTGTTAGCCTGTTAGCCTGTTTGTTTAGCTCATCATCGCTGCGCTCCCACGGGCTACGTGGAGTTTATTTTCCTGCCATCCTGCCAGTTAGCTGCCAGAAAAGTCAGCTTGCTAAGCAGCTAAAATGCAGTATTACAGCTTCAGCACAAAATTACAGAAGGTTTTCAAAAGCACTTCAAATGGAAGAGAAAGATGTTCTGGATGTGTGTGTTTTCCCCCTCTTTTCTCAGATGTGGCTTTAACAGAGGAGATAGACATTCCAGTCACAGATCATTTCGACAAAACACACAGAGGGCTCCCCTTTTCATGGAAAGTGCAGTCGGGCGTTTTTGTCATATTTTGGTGACCAGGCGTACGTGCCCAAACTTGATGTAGCATTCAAAAACCTGACAAAGAGGCAGGAGCAGCAAGAATATACTGTTAGCAGGGCGGCAGCTCAAGGCAGAGTCAGAACATGCCTGATTAAGAGGCAGCCACATCCTGAGGCGCTGCGACGTTTGTTTGAAATGTAAAAATCAAGTGAAAATCAAGCGAAATCGAATCAAAACCACATCAGGCGACGCCTCCAAAGGTCCAAATTACTTGCACTATAAAGTCTGAATTTGAAAGCTGTAAAAGCGTGTGGAGGATTGAAGTCATCAACATATTTTGCTAGAGCCACATCAAAGCAAAAAAAAAAAAGGATAATAATAACAACACATTCCACAAGCGGCAGCAGATTACACTGGAAAAATGAACTACTCATCCAGGACAGGATGCGCTACTTGCATTAGAAAAAAATATTAAGAATTTTTTTGAATATCTGGGGAAAAAAAAAAAAAGGGGCTTTATACATTTTGGACGAGGCTATGTTTTTTGTAATTTTCTTTTTAATGAAGGTTATGCTGCGCGGAAACAAAGGCACAATTTCATTCCGAAACAAGCTCCAGATTTTCCGCGGACACCAACTGATGCTATCTCAAACCCTCTCAGGTTTAAGAAGCTTCTAACCTCTGTGACAGATTAAAATCTTGCGTTTCCGTTGACTTTGTTCTCGCACAAAATGTACAAAAGCCCATTAAGTTCACTTGAATCCTGTCAACGGTCTAAGTGGCCAGTGGCTAACTCACTAATATTACATGGCTCGGTTGCACCAGAATAGATGAGCTCAGTACGCTAAGGGGCGAACTGTTCGGAATCAGTAAATCGTACCACTGAGCTATCAAGGTGTGCAGCCAACAGTGTATTCAGTCATTATCACGCCTCTAAACAAATGAAGCGATCTGGCTGCACCGAATCATTGCCGACAACACCCGCTCAGCTGCTGTTCCTGAGCATCACGGCCCTTAATGTACATTTCAACTCCAGACACTTCGGGACTCATTACAAAGTGTTAAGGTGTCACAGAGACAAAGGGGGTAAAAAAAAAAAAAATGCTGGGGCCCAGAAGACTGTGACCTGTAAAATTGACATAATCTGCTGCCTTTGAGGAGCAGGTAATGACCTCTCATTGCAGGGTGACACGCTCTCCATCTTCATTTCACACTCTCTTAGAGCAGCAGAGATGGCCTTGGCATTTCCTTAACAGCCTCTGAAGTCTTTCGTAGCCCAGGCTGCAAATCTGGAGTATCTCCTGTTGCTTGGACCACATTGGGAGAAGCATGGAGATGAGTGCAAAGGTAAAACATTCTTCAGTCTTTGCAGGCTCACGGGTAACGACTCTATGCCACCCATTCATAAACGTTGCAGTGTCCTCCCTTCCATACACTGCTGTCTCCTTTGCATCGCTCTGTACAAACAATGCTTTTCCACGGGTTAATACACCGGTAAATGAGGAAGGACAGGGCCACAGTAAAATGCCGCTAAACCAGCCATGCAAGATAATTCGTCTTGCCTCAGAAGTGTCTGCTGCCGCAGCTCCCTGCTCTTTAATTCATCCAAATGAATTTTGTTTTAATTGTTTAATCCTCGGTGCTCACTAACTCCATTAGTGAGGAAAGAGAGAAGGAGACAGAGAGACATACGGAGAGAAAAGTACAGGGAGAGAGATGCAAATGGAGGAAGACGAGAGCAAGAAGACACGGGGACATTGAGATGCAGACGGAGATTGGAGGAGATTCACTTTGTGTGCATGTGCATGTGTGTGTCTGCATGCTTCTATGAATTATTAATCCCTACTCGTGATTACACAACAATTACTCTCCAGACCTAAAACTTTAAACACCCTTTATAAAAGATGGAGGCTTGTTTTCTATCTATAACACACAGGTCTGGCAGTCCCAAAGGTGTGTTAATGCAAACTATGGAGAAGCTAATGGGAACATGTCCCGATGGAATATATGGGGATATTGAAAGGGCAACTGATGGAAGGACGGGGCCGTCTTTAAAAGGAGGAAGGCTGCCTGACCGGGAGGGCTCCAGGCTACCTGAGGTGCTGGATGAGCTGTATGCCAGTGATGTTGTTTACTTAGGTAAGCGCGTGACATGCACAGAGTGTTGTCTTGCATATATGAGTGGCCTGAGACAGAAAAAAAAAAAAAAGAAAAGGAAGGTTTTCTTTAGCTCTAGCTCAATAGTAGCACCTGCCAGTTTTATTTGGTTTAATAAAGAAAATATAGTAATAAAAGGCATATACATATTTCCAAATGGGTGCCAGGTGCATCCTTTTTGCTTTAATTGCTCTTAATATGCTTCTCATTTCTCATTCAAGTGTGGCCAACTTAAAAGACTGAACATTGCCACCAAATGCAAACACCTATAGGGTAAGTGCAAGAGTGCATTTGGTCCCACAGTCTAACCAACTCTCTGCAGACCGCTGTGATAAAATTGTTGGATGGAATACACAAGGGCAAAGGGGAAAGAGTGTTTCCATTATGATTCTGATAGTTCAGAGGAGCACAGTGGATGGGCTTAGGCTTGCCATGCACACTGTCTAGAGGGGGAGTTCAATCTTTTAATTGATCTACTGAATTTTCTAATTGACCTTTTTTAGTGCAGTAACATGCACATACCAAACAGAGAAGCTTACAGTAGTACTTGATGCTCACGCCCTGCAGGACGCGCCTTTTTAAAGCTAACCCTTCCCAGCAGAGTTCAAACACTATGAGAATTTAATATTGTGTTTAGAGTGCCCAAAACGATCACGGTCATCAACATTATCATAACACAGTTAAAATGTCTTGTATAGAACTGGACACCCTTTGAAACTTTATGACAAGTTTGATGACTGAAGGATTTTTAAGTCACTAAATATTTTGGGTAACTAAACTCTATAATTCGTCATTATTTCCTAGTGGACAAGAAGAGTCTGCAGACACGCACAACACATAAAACAGCACAAAAATCTGTAGGAAATTTCTGAGATGGAACAATGGAAGCTTTGGTTGACTTTCTCATCAAGCTGTTGGGATACTAGAGGCCTAAACCATGACACATCTCCCTGCTCCACAAATAAACTGAGCTAAAAGTTATCTTACCTTGAATTCATAATGAGAGGAAGCCCTGATTTAAGTTCTGCATCAGTCTGGGACTGTAGATAACTTTAGATGAGGTAGAACACTGTTAACCCTGAGCTATTAAAAAAAAAAAAAAAAAGTGTGATCATTGAAAGATGTTTTAAATGTTTAAACGCCGGGACGTCAAGTTTCTGTTCAGATCACAGTTTAGAAATTAACTTTCACAAATTCTGAAATTATCTGTTGCTAAAGCTTAGATGTAAATTTATAGCTCTTTGTAATACAGCATATTTATATCATTGTTTAACATTTACTTAAAGAAATTACAAGAAAGCTTGGCTAAGAGAGTTCAGGCTGTGTTAAGAATAAAGTTGGCCATTACCAAATATTGACTTTCAAACTTGTTATAACTGTACAAACTAGGGGTGTTCCTGGCGGTTAATTTCTTAGTCGACTAAACAAGGAAAAAAAATATAGACTAACCTACTAGTCTAAAACTGTGAAACTTTATGCCTTGTTTAATAGAAAACGTCAAATGCTGTCTAAACAAAGGCATCTGCAGTCTTGCACTTGCTGCTGAACTGTGTGGCACCGAACATCGCGCATTATGAACACTGCACAAGAATAAAAACATAAAATCAGTCGATGTTGAACATATGAAAACGCCTTACTGCAAACGATGTTCACGCATCACTGAATATTAGAAAATATCCGGAAAACGAATAAATTGCGACTTAAAAGTGTGGCGCATTGTGCCGCCCATTAACAACGACGTACGTTGCTCAACAATTCATGACTCGCATCAATACAACACAAAGATCCATCCATGTTCGTCCTCTGATCCGGGGCGGCATCCTGAGCAGTGGAGCCCAGACCTCCCTCCCACCCAGCCTCCTCCTCCCCCTCTCCCAGCTTACCCCTGATTCAGACTTAAGCTGCTGCTGTTGCCGGCGTTTACACCTGTGCAGGTGCGTTGCGTGTCTTAATTACTCTTCGGTCGTGTCCCGGTGTGTTTTTTTCCCCTCCTGGGTCCTGCTCTTTGCTGTGGTCAGTTTTATTTTTAAGGTACAGTACAAACACATTTGTCCCTCTAGTTTTTTCGCTTCTTTGTACAAACTTGGAGAATAGCCGGAAATGCAGGGAAGGAAGGGCGTTTCTCCGGAGGTGTGCCTCAGGTGGGCATTATGGCATTTTTCTGTAACGATGTAAGGGCTGCAGCTCCATCTGATGGCAGATGGCTGCATAGCATTTAGGACAAACATTTACCAGCACTGGGTTAATTAGAACCTTAATAATTAGGCTAACCGACTAGCACGTCTGGTACCGACTAGTAAGAATAGCGACGATTAGTCGGCTAGTCGAGTAATCGCGCACATCCCTAGTGCAAACTCACTGTTTGCCTTCTATACTCTGTTTCCATTTATGTTTGCACATCTCAATAAATCACTGTGGTTATTTCCCACTTCACAAAAATGAAGGGTGACAAGGTTTTCTTTAAATATACTATAATGAATACAGTTCATAAGGCTGTTATATTTAGGACTTTGTTACCCCTAGATAATAAATATGATATTAATCACACCGTTAAACACATAATATGCACGGCACTGTGACTTTCATTATAAAGAATAATCCCATCCTGTTCACTACAACATAGATGAGTCCACTTATAGTGCAATATCTGCTTGTCTGTGACTATATTCGGATGTTCTGTAGTAAACGTGCTCACTGTTACCTATTTAAATATATAATGCTGTCACATACTGTCGCATCATCTTTATTTTAGCAAAGAAATTAATTGCAGTCCAAGAGCCGCTATTTTATATTTGTCCGTATAAAAGACTCACAATCCTGCTCGGCGTAGGCGTGAGCATGCGGCACCCTACATTTGGTTGTTACATAATATGAGCCGTTTCCTGGGCCGGTGGCTAAAATTCACACTGAATTAACTATTGCTTAGAGTGGGAGCTAAAAACCTTGCGTGCTTCTCTTCTTCAGTATAGTGATTTTTTTTTTTTTAATTAGGCAGGAATATCACTGCAAACCCCTGAAATCACCTTCCCACCTCTGAGTGGATGCTCTCTTGTGCGGTATAATGAGCAAAGCATTCACATGTAGAAAATCCAAACTGGAGCCATGCCAAAGGTTTCCCAAGGGGAACAAAGGGCTGGGATGCTGAGCTCCATTGGCTGCAGGTTTGTGACTGAGCAACACCTCTTCATTCAGCCTGCTGTTTGGGAGAGTTTTACACTGCAGGTTACACCACAGGTTACAGTCTCTCCAGTCTGCTGGTAGCTGAGTTGTTGTTCCAACTTGCAGGATTTAAGGAAGCACGCTTAAATTTTGGCTGGGCTGTTGTATATCATTCTACCTGGAAACTGCCTGTAACCTGTCTTGTTTAATGGCAACAATAAGGGCAGCACTTAAAAATAACCCTTATCGATGCTTTATAGCCAACAGGGAACAGTCTGTTCTGAATTATAAGACGTGGAAAATGCTGTCCAAGCTGACTTTGCTGTACTCCAAGAGGGCTGTCTTGTGAGATTCAGTCCCTTAATGTTCATTATCTTGGAAGAAACTCATCAGCACAATACCACACGAGTCTATTTCAAGGCCTCATGTAAACTGCAGGAAAAAAAATGAGCGCAATAATCATTAGCAGAGTCCTCCAGGACGAGGGATGTACTGTATGGTTGGGAGGTTGAATCAAAGTTTAGGGCAGAAATAAATGTGTTTATGATTATTTGCATTTAAGATTAGTTGCTGTATGGAGCTGATCAGAATTCTCTTGCAAACAAACAAAAACCCTGAAAAGCGATGCGGCCAACGGGAAATGGCTGATTAAAGACTGTGGGTGTGCTGTGCGGGGCGCATGCTAAGAAATGTGGCGCTAAGCAAAGGCTTTAAAAAAAAAAAAAGAAGGTGTGAAAATTAAAAGATTGTTTGGCATTCAATTTGCATTAAAAAAAATTAAAATGACTTAATTGATATCGGAACAAAAGCACTGATGGGTTTTGTTTACACTTGGAGTAAATGTCTCAATCTGAGAAAAGGAACAATTTTAAAAATATTGTTTTCCATAAGAATATGAACTAAACATGGAAATGCACTCATTCTTCTTGATTATGTTTCATGCGTGGTTGAAACATGGTTGGAACATTCCCCAGTCAAAAGTGGTCATGGTGTAACAACAAAAAAATGCCCTACAGACGCACTGATGTTGACACTGTTTCCATGTCCAGTCAGAAACGCTTTTACAAAGCAAGAAGCATTAATAATGACAACAAATGCATGTGGAAACACAGCCACAGAGTATCTACTCCACCACAGATTACCAGACACCCATTGTTTAAGCATAACACTTACTGCCAATTACACAGCTCAAAAAATTAAAGGAACGCTGTGCTGCCGGGGTGTGGTTTGTGGCTCAGCTGCAGGGGAGGGGTGGCACAGTGGGTTCAGGGGGCGGCACCAGGGGAGGCCGGCCGGCACAGCTGGCCGACATGTCCCGATTATATATCTCTCCATTTTTATATGCGGTGGCGTGCTGGGATCGGGTGTGCGTGGCAGAAAAGAGACTGGCGCTGGCAGCAATGGTGTAGAGCTGAGCGGGCAGTACTGTACAAAGCAGTAAACAGTGCAAAATCTGTGCTTTGTAAATAAAGGAATGTGCAATGAACGAGAAGCACAGTGTCAATGGTCCATGTGTTGGGGTTCCCGTAGAACAGCGAACATCAACTGGCGGCCCGCGGGCCACATCCGGCCCGCCAGAGCTTTCCATCCGGCCCCCCTGAATGTTACTGAAATCATGACTAGCCAAATGAGGAGGAAAAATTATGAAGCGTTCACATGCAAAAGCCACTAAACCCCACCTCTGTCAAAAATTAGATAATGATATTTACAGGATGCTTTCAACACGTACTATACACCAATCAATCATGTCGCTTCGTAACCCATTAAATACCCGTCTCTGACTAGCCAGAATTATCAAAAGCCTCCAAACGCCACTTCCCATTGCCCGCAAAAGCCTCCATGTTCCTAGAACCAATCAGGACCATGTGACTTCGCGATCAAACTTGTCTAACTAAAGGAAGTAAAAGTCATAAGGAGACACAAGGATCGTTACCGACTGCCGAGCGCACTCCCCGGCCTGCGCAGGGCTCCCGTCTCCTTTGCTGTGAAGGTCACAGGGGGGGGGGGTAGCTGGCTCAGCATGTACCCGTGCATCTACTATTCTGTTATATTGTTATAATAAATGTGCTGCCATTTTATGCCATTGCAGTTGTGCTGTGTGAATCTAAGTAGAAATCTTTTAATCATAGTCTGATATTTGCACCTTTTATCTTCACTCACACTGGGCAGAGGACGGACTGAAGGTTTAACTGGTTTTGCCACAAAACAAAATAGTTGTTAAAAAGTAGGTAAATTACTATATTTACATTTTTGAAGAAAAAAAAGAACCTCACCATTGCCTGTAAAATGAAATTACTGAACTATACCATAAGGTCCAGATAAAAACTTAAAAATTCAAATACACTTTTTTAATCAGAGTACAGCATCAAGTAAATTAAACTTCTGGTATACTGATGTGGCCAGTTAAGTAACAGAAGCTTTTGTTTATCAGTTTCAGCTGCTTTGGCGTTAACCCTCTGGAGCCAACGGACGCGCCGGCACATCCAAATGATTTAAGATGACGTAGTAGCAGGAGACTGCCTCGCTGAGTCTCTGTTTCAACTTGTTTCAAAAGTCCAGACTTCAAACTATATATTAGTTAAATGTTTTTGAGAGACCAAGCAAAACCAGACTTATAATAATTTACACCGTGGTTTTTGCTGAATATTGTCCTCAAGTTTGATGCGTTTTAGGTGCAGGAAGAAACAGTAAAAATGGGATATTTGCTAGCAGAAGCTGCTTGTAAGTACAAACAACAACAACAAAAAAAAAACCTGACAGTCCCGTTCATATTGGTGGAAAATTGCACCATTTGGCATTTGGCTGCTGAACAACAGGTGAAAGTTGTAGGAGTGACAGAAGACAGCGATATTGATTGCGAGTTTTGAAATTTGAGAGATTCGTGACATTTAGCATGTTTGGAGTGTATAGTTAGTGGGTAGTGTAGTGAGTTTAGTGTGCTGTGTAATTATGGACAAGGCAGCTAGCCAAAAAGCCACCAAAGGCAGACTCAAATGTAAACGCCGTCTCCAGGTGTACCACAGGAGTGACACACCTGGAAGTGTCAGTGTGATGGGCCCCTCTGTCTTGCAGTGTTCAGGAGCTGTGTTTTGGATTGGCACAAATAATTTGTGTCACATCTTATTGTGCCACAGTCAAAAGTCAAAAATGGCCAATTATTCCCTAGACCCCAGAAGGTTAATTAAACTACTGGAGGGGCAAAAATAAGACAACCCCCAAAACAGCAATGGAGGCAGCTGTCATTTTCTCTCCTCAACTTTTCTGTTTTTTACTAGTTTTGCAATTTGGCTAGCGTCACTGCTGGTAGCATGAGGCAGTACCTGGACCCTACAGAGGTTGCACAGGTAGTCCATCTACTCTAGGATGGCACATCAATACGTGCCATTTCCAGAAGGTTTACTGTGTCTCCTACAACAGTCTCAAGAGCATGGAGGAGATTCCAGGAGACAAGCAGTTACTCTAGGAGAGCTGGACAGGACTGTAGAAGGTCCTTAACCCATCAGCAAGACTGGTATCTCCCATCTACAAGGTAGAACAGGACTCACTGGTGTGACCAAACAATGAGAAACAGATTTCATGAGGGTGGTCTGAGGGCCCAACATTCTCTAGTGGGCCCTGTGCTCACTGCTCCAGCACCACGGAGCCTGACTGGCATTTGCCATAAAATACCAGAATTGGCAGGTCCACCACTGGCACCCTGTGCTTTTCACAGATGAGTGCAGGTTCACCCTGAACCCATGAGACAGACTTGAAAGAGTCTGCAGAAGCCAGAATGTTACGCTGCCTGTAACATTGTTCAGCATGACCAATTCCGGTGGTGGGTCAGTGATGGTCTGGGGAGGCATATCTATGGAGGGACACAGACTTCTGCAGCCTAGGCAACCTGACCCTGCCATTAGGTATTGGGATAAAATCCTTGGACCCATTGTTGGTGGTGCAGTGGGTCCTGGGTTCCTCCTGGTGCACGACAATGCCTGGCCTCATGTTGCGAGAGTACTGCAGGCTGTTCCTGGAGGATGAAGAAATAGATACCATTGACTGTCCCCCACACTTGCCTAACCTAAATCCAATAGAACACCTCTGGGACATTGTGTTTTGTTCCAGTGAACACACCGTCAGGTTGCACGTCAGAGTGTCCAGGAGCTCAGTGATACCCTGGTCTAGATCTGGGAGGAGATCCCCCAGCACATCATCCATTGTCTCATTAGGAGCATGCCCCAGTGTTGTCAGGCATGCATACACGCATGTGAGGGCCATACAAACTATTGAGCACCATTTTGATCTGCTGCAATGAAATTTTTTCACTTTGATTTTTGGGGTGTTTTTGAATGATTTTCATCTCCATCAAATAATGCAGCATCTTTTCATTCTTAAAACTTTATCCAATCCATTTTTGATTTCTTTTTTCCCATTGAGAACTGACATGTTTTCAGTGTTGTAAATCTATGTGTGTGTGTGTGTGTGTGTGTAAATTTGGTCTCATTTGTTGTACAATGAAATTAATTACCTGCACAGCCATAGCCTCCCTTCCTCCCAATGACACCATTACAAACATGTGATGCTGCCCACAGAGTGTTGATAAGTTAGATCAGTGGGCAGAAATGGCCCCTAGAGGTAGACGTTGCCTGTTCTACTCTCCCTCTCAATTAATTTGGGTTTCTGAACTTTCGCCACAAGTGAGGACGTTTTGCTTAATTATGTTCTAACAAACTCCCCTTGCTGGAAAACCAAGAAGGATGCAGCACTCACAAAGGATGCCCAGCAGACCCCGATATTACGTCTCTAAGTAACTTCTAATTTGGAACTTTATTCAACCAAGACAAGTTGTCGAGTAAAGATGGCCAGCTCACAGTTATTGTTTGCAACAGTCTTCTGAAACAGTTTTTTTTTTAGAATAACTGCATTTATATTCTTCATAATGCAAAACGCTTTGGCCTCTCGCACAGTCAGTCCTTGTAACATCGTACGGGTGAAAAAGAGGAGCAAACATGATATTTACAGAACAGTTCCTCACGGGGATGAATCGAAATTGGTGCAGCAATTCAGAAAGCTTTCTTCTACTCCTACATCTACATTCTGCAATGTCCTGACATTGGAAAAATGCTATATTAAGCTATTGTTAAATTCAAAAGACTAAAGACAGCCCTCTGAACTATTGATGGAAAAAGACTTAAAAGGAAAGAAGCTTCCAAACACCCAGTGAAAGTGCATTCAGCGAGACCACTCTACAAGCCTGGCCTTTTACTGGCAGTTATAATGCACGGCACAGCAAAGCAGGAACCATCTACACAGAAAGACATCAAGAGGACAAGCTATTAGAAGTCTAATGCTGAAAGTCCAAAATAAATAAAATAAAATAAAAAACTGCAAAAAATAGAAATCTTATTTATATGAGGAACAGCATTTCTGCAGCAACAACCCCGGGCCACCCTGGCACTCTATAGCCATCGAGGGAGAGACAGAACCGTAGCCACACTCCTCAGGAAGGCTCTCATGCAACTTTTAAATGAAATAAATAAATAAACAGCCCTTTTTTGTATTTTCATTTTCCATAAAAGGTGCAAAAAAAAAAAAAACTAAAGGAGAGCATGTAAGATAATGCTGTGGCTGAGAGGTGGCAGGCAGCATCCAATTCCTTTTAGGGTTAGCTAAAAGTGCCAGCATTCTGTGGCATGCATCGGCAGCAGCACTATGATGGGAGTAGATGACGGAGAGATTAACTTTACTTCTGGAAAATGTCCTTCTTTTCTAGGAAGAGATGTAGAAAAGGAAGAAAGGGAGGGAAAGAAGCTCTTCCCGGTGGCTCTGTTGTTGTTTTCTTAGCAGTCCCCATCTGTCGCGAGTGTTCAGAAGAATGAATTACAGCCAATTAGGATGACGGTGCTTTACCAACTGAGCAAAGGGTAAATACAGTTTGTGAGGCAGACACGAGGTTAGTGATCCATTTCATTGTGCTTTGGTAGATGATGCTGAGGTTTCTTTTTATATGTGACTCGATGTCTTAAATTTAAAACCCTAAATGAAGACTGAAGATATGCCTAGAACCTGTTCATGTGGATTTAACATAGCTCATATTCATATAATAGACTCTAAGATTGGCACCGTGAGTTAAACAACAAAAGACTGTTATTTTCATCTGCAGTAACTGTTCTGGGGCCTCTCCATCCTTCCATTCACTTGGAAATCATACTGCAGGGAGAAGAGAAGCAGGACCCGAGCACAGAACAGAGCAGGCATAAATGACAACAATTACGTCCGAAGGAGCCTGAAAAGATGAGCTGAGGTGGAGGTGGGGGTGCAAAGTGGCTTGCAGATGTGCACCAACTATGGGCATGCTAAATCAACCTATATAGGGGTTTAGCACCTAAATACGGGATTTCGCAGCTGAGTGTGTAGGAGGCCTTCAGCTGCATCCATCAGTTTATGAGGGCTGGCACTGCGCTCAGCTGATCTGCTGGCAGTAAGGCCGAGGTTGACTTCATAGCCTGTAAACTAACACTTTGCTTGAATTTTCAAAATAGGGAAATTAATTATAGTTGTGCAATATATGCTATAAAAATTTCTTCAGCAAGTGATTCGAGTTTGAATATCTTTGGTAACATCTCTAATAGTTTGTGTTTTGTCCTCGTATCGCTATGCTCCTCCCTTTTTTTTGCCTCTTCTCTTTCCACTTACCAATCAAATGGCCACGGCAGACGGCTGCCTCTCTGAGCCCGGTTCTGGTGGACGTCCCTTCCTGTTAAAAGGGAGATCTTGGTTCCCACCGTTGCCAAGTACTTCCTCACAGGGTTTTGTCTGATGGATGTTGGAGTCTCTCTAACACTGCCCGGTCTTTACCTCACAATATAAAACACCTTGATGCAACTGTTGTTGTGAATTTGTGCTATATAAATAAAACTGAATTGAATCGAAAAGCATGAATGAATAATAAATATATTGATATAAATACATAGGGTTTCAGGGATTGGCTATTATAATCCTAATAATGTTTCTTTGGGTCTCCTTGTGAAGAGTTCAGTCTCACGTGACATGTTTTTTACCTTTAGCAAACGCACAAATGTCAGTTACTGATAATTTCTGAAAAAACCCCTGTGATTACAGAGCACAAAAGTTATAAAGAATAACTTCCTGTTCAGTTTCAGTTAAAGAAGAGGAAGATATGCCTTTATGGTAAGAAAAGTAATGACTAATAAGTAAAATGTGCTTAAGGTACTGAATGTATTTTTGTTATTTATTTAGTATTTATTATATATAATTACACATCATCAGATTTCACTTGTGCATTAAAGTGATGAAGCATTTGATCCATTCATACACAGGATTTTAATCCCTTTACATTTGTATTTGAAAAGTAGCCAATAAATGGACTAAGGTAAAAAAATTTCCCTCTGAAGTTACGAGAAGATTGAAACTACAAAGCAAATACAGAAATAAAGTTTACTGGAGTAACTGCATGTAGCAGCTTTGCACTGCCGTTCATTACATTTAAAAGAAAAACGGTCTGTCTTAGTTCCTTTAATGTTTAGGAAGACAAGTAAAGAACTTTTAATTGAAAGTTGTTCTCCTCACAGACACACAGAGTGTGTATCTGTCTTTAGACGGGCATGTCTCACTGCTTAGCAGCAGAGCTCAATCTGGTCACTGGAGGCCGAGTGAGGCAGTGATGCAGTAAATACCGCTCTCTCTCTCTCTCTGTGTGTGTATATATATATATATATATATATATATATATATATATATATATATATATATATATATATATATATGTATGTATGTATATATATATATATATATATATATATATATGTGTGTGTGTGTGTGTGTGTGTGGGTTGGTCATCCCCAGGCCTGGTTCAGGTAATGTAGCGGAGAGAAGGGTAAGTCACCCTGACACACACGTCTGGATCACAGAGGCTGGCGAGCCGCAGGGTACGGTTTGTGTGTGAATGTGTGTACTCCAGCGTCGGTGTGTGCGTCAGTGAGTTAGCGGGCATCTCTGTGATTTATGTACTTGTCTATCTGCCCATCTAAAAACCCTGAAAACTGTTTAGAGAGCGGATGGGCAAAAAGTCTGAAAAATGTCACAGGCTTAGTTCTCACAATGAGATGATAACTGAAAAACTATCTGCACACTGTGGGTAGCAGTGCTAACTGAACAGCTAAATTTGATTGGACGAGTGACTCTGAGGCATGTCAGTCCGATGCCTTGGTCATTTGGTTAGTGCAATATTCCCCAAATTAGCACAGGTAGTTTATCCTGAAACTATCCTGCTGCTAGTCTCAGGTGGCTGGCCTCCTGTTAATAATAGAATGTAATGTGCATCAAAGGGGAGACTTTAAAAACAAGAAAAAAAAAAGACCGGATAGTAAGACTGCAATTACCACCAGCTCTTACTGATGATCAGAGTCATTTCGTTAATTTATCAATGATCCTTTGGCTACCCAAATATCAGTATGCTGTGAGAAATGGGCATCACAATTTCCAAGAGATTTATCACTTGTTTTGTCTGAATGTCTGAACTCTCTCCAAAACATTCATTTTGGAGAGAGTTCAGAAATCAATATTATCACACAAGCTTTAGAAAACAGCAAATAATCTCATGCAGCTAAAAAAAAAAGAGAGAAAGAGAAGAAAGGAAAGATTCAGAGTGTACCAAGCACATGTAACCCCAGAAGCTCTTTTAACTGATGTGATCACTGTGTGCCGTGCACAGGCACGGCTCAGTCGCATTTGAAGATGGTAAGCATCTGGTGTGATCACTGTGTCCAAGCTCTGGACGCTTCCTTAACATCAGCCGCATGACTGAAAGTCACTGAAAATGCACACGGCAAAGATGCTGAAAATAAGAAGCAAATATATCTGCCACAGCAGTGCATGCGTGCATCATGATTCTGATTGCGAAAGCCGCCAGACAGGGCAGGACATTTAAAAAAAAAATAAAAGGGCCGAACCGGTGGCGTGTGCACGACTAGCCGACTAAACGTTTACGCGTTGCTGCTGGAAATGCTAGATGGTTAAACGCAGACATCTTGTCCCTTTCTCTCTCTCTCTGCGAATGGAACTCGTAAACGAGCGGAGGCGGAAAGTAAAACATATTCTGCACGGGGATGTGGACGCTTTCACGTTAGGAACCCAGGCTACTGCTGCTAGCATTGCTAAGGTTAGCCAAACTCTGCAAATTAATGTGACGCTGTGCGCATTTGCAACATTATACACGGTGCAAAGTGCTGCACATCCCAGCATCATTTCAAACTGGATTTTATTAATGAGGAACATGACTGACAGTTTCATATAGCTCATAAAATACACACAGAATATTTATTTGACCGGTATTTAACTTGTTCTCAGTTTTGAATGATTTCTGAGGGTTTTCTGTCTTTTGGGGCATTTTCACACCTATAGTTTGTTTGCTCTGGTCCAAATCAGCTGATGAGTTTGTAAACTCGTAGCTTTTTCCTGTGGTTTGGTTTCTTTGCACCACTGTTGGGTTTGCTCCTCAAAAAAAAAGTAATATATTACATATTACTCATTACATTTCTTAAAAGTATCGCAGTACATTACCTATTTTACCATCACGCTCTTGTCCTTTCATGCAATAAAAATAAAAATATTGTTCATATCTCCACCGCTCAAAGTCTGTAAACCGCTCCACCGTTTTCCTCCTCGTGATTGTAGCACGAGTGTGCAAGAAGAAGGTATGTTTGTTTGCTTTTCCTATCCACCGAAAGAACCTTTATGACATAATTGTAACTGTAATGTAATTACTGAATTTAGTACAGTAGCACGTTACATTGTTGCATCACTGAACAATGTAATGTGATTACAGTAATGTGTTACTTTGGAATATGTTACACTGCTTTCCACACACAAAAAACTCCAAGCAAACTTGCAGTGAACCAAAGTGTTTAGTCTGCCTATTGGTCAAATGCGTCCAGGGCAACAGTGAGCAACAAAAGTACACAGAAGAAGGTGCTGTGTTCTGGCCTAGTGGATAACATGGAGAATTTACATTAATTTTTTGGCTAGTTGCTTGCCCATAATGACCACTTGTGTACATCTATGGTACCCTGCCACAACCCAGAATGCAAAGCATACGGGAAGGCGTTTAGCTCAGACTTGCAGCATACACCTGGTACGTGGCTCAGGCCGTGTTCTCACCCTGCTCTGGAGTTTGTCTGGAATCGGACGGGACCACCTCCTCCAAATGAGGGGAAAAACACAAAAACAAACGGACCTGCACAAGCAAACTGCACCAAGGGGGAAACTGAAACATTAAGCGCAGCGTGACTGCTTGCCAGCGGGGGGAGTGAATTGGCGGGTCAGCCGTGCTGATGTATGGTACGACCTGGAATTTATCCAGTTTGTGAAGGTCAAATTAACACCCTGCTTTTGTAGAATACACGCCTCACAGACTCGGCAAAGGCATTTCCTGACAACCGACATCAGCAACATCCCATCCCCAACCACCCACACCACTGATCATTTTGATGCCTGGATATAAAACCTGACAGTCACAATTCACACAACTGTAGTTACATATTCAAGTCTCGTTTTTAGCATCTATACCAAGCGGCACCTTCCATGGCTGGAGGCTGAAGCCAGTGGTTGATGATTGCAATGATTGACAGCCATGATTGATGGTTAGCTCGCCTGCTGCTCTCCCAGGCTTCTGTCTTGAACCTTTGGAGCTTCTGTGAGTGGAAAACAAACGACTCCACAACCCACACACGTACAACTCCACTGTGTTTGTGGTTACGGAGTTACATTATTAAGACCCTAACAGGATGCTATCACTGTATGGTAAATTTACCTTCCCTGTTAGCACAATTTATGCCACACCTATGTGAAAGCAATCATGGCTCAAGCGCCGGAGCTGGCTGTCCACTAATTGCAGGCTGTTCAGTCTCTGGCTCACTACATGCTGAAATGCACTTAGGCAACATACTGAAACCCAAGTTGCTCCAGTTCACTTCAGTCTAAGATATTGCCGTATTCAAGGCCTCAAAACAGGTCCAATGCAAACCAAAGGCTGTTATTCACATAGAGTCTAATGTTTTGGCATTTTACTTGCACAACCGTGACACAGGATCAGGATCAGAGCAATTTCAATTGACAGCTTAAGGTTAGTTTGTTGAGTTACGAGCAGTGACAACAAGTCTACAAGTTCAACTCATCTTTATTGATCCCGAAGGATCAATAAAGATCAGGAATTTTAGCTTTCTGCTCCATGCTACTGTGCATCCATGTGTGCAATAAACTAGTGCATGAATATTGTTTTTTTTTAAAAAGTATTTTTTGTATTACAATTCAAAAGTAAACTTTCATATTAAACACAAATGCAAATATTTCAAACCTTTCTTTGGTTTGGCTGATTATGACTCATAGCTAATAAAAATCAGAAGTCCAGTTTCTCAAATTATTAGAATATTTAAAACAGTAAACTTTACTGGCATGGAAGTGATCACCTTGTGGCACTGCTGAGGTGTTGGAGCCCAGGTTGTATTCATAGCAGCATTTGTAATTTTGGGTTGTGTGTTTCTTCCTTGTGACAACAGCCCATCTATTCCCAGCGGGGTTAAGGCCAGGTGAGTTGGCTGGGCCGATCGAGCACAGTAATAACACGGTGAGGAAACCATTCGGTAGTAGTTTTGGCACCGTGGGCAGGCGCCAAGTCCTGCTGGAAAAGTCAAACCTGCATAAAGCATCCAAATCTGCACCTCCTGGTAGATGGCTCTGCCGACTGTGGACCAACCACCACCAACACCAGTAGATGACATGGCACCCCACATCATCATCACAGACTACAGAAACTTCACACTGGATTCAAACGCCTTGGATTCTGTGCCTCTCCTCCCAGCTCTGGGACTGTGGTTTTCAAATGAAATGCTACACTTACAGTCATCTGAAAACAGGACTTTGGACCCCTGAACAACAGACCAAGTTGGATGCTTTTGAGGTGTCAAATGGACAGAATTACCTAAAGTTACTGTACAATAAATGGTAAACATAAAGTGACTGTGCTGAATTTGAAATGTTGTGCCTTTAAGGGGATACAGGAGGGAAAAAAAGATGGCTGTGGGTGAGAAATGAAAGAAAATCACTTTTTTCTATAGATATGACATAAAAAAATTGTATATAAAAGCTGTGTGAGTGCACTGCAGGTGATGAACTAAAAATAGCAGACTGAACAAGTTTCACGTAGTTTAAGAAACATCCGTCTCTGCACTCCTAAATGCATAAACCACCTCACTCATCATTTGTCACTTTCCCCCTGACATGTTTGTTTCTTCACTGTAGATTTCCAATCAAAACTCTGTCGTGAAACGGGGCCAAAAATAGCGCCTGCATCATCTGCTCCTTATATAAACACATAGCAACTGCCAAAAACTATTGTGGATGAGCTCGGGATATGTGCAGCAGAATGTGGCATTGATTCCCAAACTCCACCGGGACCCTCAGAATTGGCTTGAAATGATCTGATTTACAAAACTCCAAAACTGGTTATGCTACTGTATTATAACGATGACAAAAACATTTGAGTCAGAATACAACCAGGAGCATATGAAGGTGTATTTAATATCGTGTTATCATCGCAGCCTATTTCCCGCAACGGATTCAAATCATTTTTAAGCACGTTAACGACTCCCTGTCCCAGGTTTAACTCCTGGCATCCATATTAGACGCAAAAATGCCTTTTATTTACTTGAGTTGTGAAGTTTCATGATTCTGCAGCCAGTTTAACAAGTCCAGTCTACTACGTTCCTCTTAAGGCTTCTTTTATTTATTAAAGCGTCTGGCCTGGATCTCTGTATCAAGGAGGTTTTATTGAAAAAATAGGGAAGGTGACAAAATGATATACATTTTGTTGTATATCGGCTGCATTTCCAGCAGCAGGGGTGGGGGTAATTCCCTCCAGAACATAAGAAAAGATGACAGGGGAGCTCAATACTTATTACTGACATGCTGAGTGTCTTTTTCTAAAGAAGCATTATTGATTCCCTGCTGACAAAAATCTGCGTGAAAGACACTTCAAAGCCCACTGGCGTGAGTCACAATTTGAAAGATGAGCCTGATGCTTAGGCTGCAAGATGTTTTAGCTGGGAGGTGAGTTGACAACATATTGATTAAAGCAACAGGTTATCTACAGTACGAGTAGATATGAACGAACACACACACTTTTCATACAGCCACAATTACAGGCACATACGCCAAACAGCTGTGTATCAGTCAGAGCTGTAAATGCGGGGCAGCCAGTGGATGGAGCTGGCGTTAAGCCTTGAAATACCAGCAAATCGACTGACTGCAGCTGACAAATACACACACACACAAACACACAAACACACACACACACTCCAAACACATAAAAAGAAAAAAGAAAGTTTTTATTGAATGCCCAGAAACGCTCAGTGATCAAACTCCAACTACCAAAAGAGCCACAGTGATTTAGTGGAGCTAAAATCCATTATGGCTCCATCCAAAGGTAATGACTTCTTCAAGCCTTCCAACTGATTCTTCAGAACAAATGTGGGAGGGGAAACTACACTCAGTGTGGTCACATCAGGGCCTTTAGCACAGAACAGCATGACACACTGACATCACCTGTCTCTAAGTCTGTTATACCCTGAGCCACTCACACAGTGACAGTGAAGACAAGAGCGCCTCTATTTAAGCTGAACTGACTCAACACTGCATAAGAATAGAATCAAAGGGCACTGATATCAGTTTTTGGCTCGGCCCCTTATGATGCTGATGTGTCTTTTTCAGCTTTAGAGCTTTGTCAGTCCTGTTGCTGTGATGTGCTGATGACTGGGAATCTCTAAAGGCTTCATTATGACTCCAATATGCTGACAAGACAACGAAATCCTGAATCATCCACAAATGACAACTGCTACTGGCACTGGGCAACAGCAGACAGCGGGCTGGGCAGTGGGTTGTCTGCTCCTCCAGTGATTGCTGCAACGCTGGTTGCTGCCGTTTCACGCCGAACTTCACGCATGCCGTGTTGATTTTCAGATGTCTTGCATACTATATTTCCATACCGCTGACGCTGCTCCTTCCCCACCTACCCGCTCAGCCAGCAACAGATTAAAGTCACTGTGCTGCAAAATGAAACTTAAGTAACTCCGAGAACAAACAAACGAGCGCAGCATAGCACAATACCTGATAATGGAACTGAGATCTGTGCATCTTTACATAGCGCATAGGATATTTATTCAAAAGCTGCTACATTTTAGCAATGCTAATGTCTCGACTTGGCGATTTGCTCACGCTTCAAAGTGCTCATTTTCCCCGCACTATTACAGTCATTTATAAAACTATTTGTTATCTTGAATGAGGCAGCTAAGCTGAAATTACTCTAGGAAACATTCAGACAAGAGGAAAAAAAAAAAATCTATGAGAAATGTTTTTCAAGTGTCTCAACAGAACTTGTTGAGACACTCGCATCTCGGAGCAAAGCAGGCAATCTTAGCGTAGTGCATGAAGCAATAAGTGTTGCTGGAGAACTGCACAGCACTTAGTGATTTAAAGTTAAAAAAAAAAAACCAAGAGTAGAAGTTTGGACCTTGTCGTCAAGGATATAAATGGCAATCCCGCTTCTGCTTGGAAAGTGCTGAAACTGAATTTGAGCACCGTTTTGCAAAGATTTGAGTACTGAGACACGATAAACTCTCTCCTCTGAATTGATAGCAGGTGTAAAATAAAGGTAATGTAAACCAGATCTCGGGCAGACCGGGTTCTCCACCCAGATTTATATTGATTTTCTGGTGCTGCATATATTAAGTTGTGAATCAAATAAAAATGGCAATAGCAGCTCATAGCTGCGGGTGTAAATAGATATCACACTAGTCTGTTGTGTGTAAAATGCATTTCCACCTGCTGAATAAAGGTGTTGTAATAAAAAGAAATGAGAAAGTCGTAGTAAAGCAGCTGTAGCATCAATGAAATGTGATAACAGACGAACACGGAAAGGTCCAACTGCTGTTATGTCACGCAGAAATAAATTTGCTCCTGCTTTTATTTCATAAACTTATTTGTTAGCACAGCTAAAAATAATATATATGACATTACAAACAGGTCTATAAAGCCTCATTAACTGTGAGACTCATCCTTGATTAGAGCCAGCTTTAGGCCAATGCAATAATTGCCATCCCCTGAATAATTGCAGCAGAGAGTTCTTTACCGAGGTAAGTAACGAACTCTAATCCTGTAAAGTGGTTAATTAAAAGGTGGAAGTGGCTAATGCTACTTTACACCATACTTACAGTACGTGTGAAGAACATGCATGGTTTCGGGCGCGGGTCACCATCGTACGCAATTAGAAAATGCTTGGATTAAAGAGGGAAACGGGACAAACGCCGGGAGCTGACAGAAACGAGAATCTACACAAAACCAGCAGAGAAATTTATGTATATGGAATCCGCACACCTTGTCATAAAGTGACTCAGGGATGTGTCTGTCGTGACTCATACACAAAAATCACCCACCGCAAAGCAAATGCAGATGCCGAGCCCATAAACTGGCCAAGAGCTGTGGCTGGCTCCTGGGCAGGTGAATGCTTGAACCTGGACCAGCAGGACCTGAGCCACTGCCTCCCCTCTGAACTGCTCTCTACCCCTAGATCAGCACTGTGATGGATTTCTCCTCTTCCGCGACGCCAACGCCGGAGAGATAAGCAAAACCTGGAGCTGAACCAAAATGAAAGCTCAGCACGCACAAAAGCCACATTAATCCTATTGAATTCCTCATCATGATCGACAGCACCAAGTCCATTAATTAATTCATGATCCCTTCTGCGATCGCCCTGCATAACAGGCAGTGAATATACAGATGGGTCTCAAATTAGGGGGAAAAACTTGAATGCTCGGGCCCCACGGTGGCTGCTGTGGGGGCCAGTTTGCATAGTTTGGGCCCACTTGTCCCATTAGAGGGAAGGGTCTTTAGAAGTTGTTGTGGGTGATGAAAAATTTCCATCCTAATGGGAGTGGTGTCCTCCAATAACAATACTGTCATCAAAACACCAAATGAGGGGACGTCCTCGTGGAAGAATTATGCTCCGTCCCTTCAGCAGAGCCCTGAAGGATCAGTGAGAAGAAGCACTGAGGCTGCTCCGGCAGCGCATTGTTGAGATGATTTATGGGTTTTTTCTTTGTTTCTTTTTTGTACCATATACCATGTTTGCACGTAAACGCTCCCTTACTACTGATATTGACCTGTCCTAATGTGTGGATGTGTACAGATGGCGCCCAGTTTCTGTACGTGTTGCATTCAGCAACATAAAACAGTCACAAGGACCGTTTATATCCGATTCCAAAGGGGGGAAAAAAAACGTTGTTTTTCTAAATGAGCTCTCTTGAGGGTATGACTAAAGTGCAGCAGTGGTTCAGTAAACATGCAGTAAAACGTAGGACTTCTACAGTAGTCACTCATGTATATTTTCTAGCAAACAAAAGTTCTGAAGAGAAGATTAGCTGGGGGAATGGATTCCGCACGATGATGCAATTGCCAGAAAGGCGGGAAAACAAAGCTAACTGCCTGCCTGCCTGCCTGCCAATCTGCTTGTCTGACTATCTGTGTGGACTTACCTTTCATACCGAATTTGGAGCGCCGGCCGTATTTGTTGATGAGAACAAAAAGGACCAGGAGGAGGACGCAAGCAAAACCGGCCAAACCCACAGCAATGGAAACCTGCAGAAATGAGACGCCGTGTCAGATTCAGGCAGTCATCAGAGTTATGTGTCCACATCATAATCCTTTCCAGATTTCTGATCACCTTCAGCAGAGTTTAAGCCACTAGATTGTGGCAACTGCCTTCTCGCAGATTACACCGGTGTGGAGGAACGTTAACACCTGTCTTGTTTGTGATGTGTTCTGGTTGACAGAATGTAATTTAAATACGATTCTCATCTACAGCCAGACTCCCTCTGTGATGCGACTCTAAGTGACTGCTGCTGCTTTCGGAAAATCCTGCTTATCCTCATCATCGCAACCTGTTATTTTAGATCTAAACTGTACAAACCTGGGTGTTTAAAAATAAATACAGCACAGAGCTTCTTTCTATGGTTTTTTTTACTCAGTACACTTTGGTTCTCATCATCACCTGCAGGATTTTTACGTTCACGTGTTCGAACACACAGTGTGTGATTTTCCCTGCTAGAGGTCTCTCTGTTAAAGCAACAATAAAGAAGTAGCTGTTTGATGATATTTTCATGGGAGTTGTCTTCACCTGCACTTTGCAGTGAAAATATGACATTGTTCAAGCCTTAATTGTGCGGGAATCCAATTAAAGTTCAGTTCAGTCACATTTGTTCATGTTATGCCATTTAATTAGAAGTGAAATGTTATAATATATTAATAACATTCGTTAGCCCAAGTGCCATTATCTGCAGTCAAAACAAGCCCACGAATAATTTTATGTGCTGAATGTTCTAACTTTTAACATTACTAGAGAAGATGCAGGGTATAAACATGACAGCATCAGGGAACTGAAACAAAACTCACGTTACACTGAATAAAATTATCTGTTTACCTGAGTCTGCTGGAAACATTCTGGATCATTCACATGCCAAAAACTACACCCTGCAGCACCCATTCAATAGGGCAGAAGTGACCATATTAGACAAGTGTGAGGTGATAACCTATCAGCTAATATGGGTAAGCTTGGTTAGCCTGGTATAGACTGTATGGGAACATCACACGGACACTGATGCATGCTAATTACTACAAATTAATATGCTAATAGAAGGCTGTAATTTCACTCATTAAAACTGGAGCACAGCCTGGCTTTGTAGTACAATTAACTCTGTACCAAGTCATTGTGTTTGTCAGATAACAATATGCAAAAAAAAAAAAAAAATAGCGGCGGTGTTGCCTAGCAGTTAACGAGTGGCTTAATTGGCACCCACCTTTCACTCAAAGCAGGCTCACCCTAATCAACATGCATAACTTTAAGCCTTAATGAAGTTTACTTAAGGAAAGGTAGTGAAATTTAAAAGGATGAGCGACCAAAGCAGTTGCTTGTACCGAGCTTTAAGCATGCTTGTTCCTGCTGTAGAGTTGGACCAGGGCGTGCGCTGGGATTTCTTCTGCTTTTGAAGCCAGCTTCACTTGTTAGTTGGAGGCACTGCAGCTTCTGGCACTTTTGTTTGGGCTAAATTTATTTTTTTGCCCTTGAGGTACACAAGTCAACAAAAATAAGATTAATCTAGGGAAAGAGCAACTTAAATGAGAAGAAGGATAACTCCACAGACGATATGTTTCTCAACAGGCTCGGCAGTAATGCCGCAGCCTAATAATTATAACAGCTATAGCCAGTGACCAGACATCTTCCATGTTTTTCTTCATTTGAGTGAATATTAAAAAATAAATAAATTAGGAAACACTTTCAGATGCAGCAGTGAGAGGCACGGCAGGAATCAGGCACGGCACACTTTTTTGACCACAGGTGTTTCACCTGGACATCGCAGGAAAAGCAGAGACATAATTAACACCAGCAGTGTGTCTCACAGGGAAGCACGTGAGTGACCCGGCATGCACGAGTCCTGGAAACTTTCCAGCCCAATAACGGCAGCCATTATTGATGCTATTGGTTTTTCTGTCAACACATGTCAACATGTGTGCTATTAAAAAAAGTCTATTAAAAGCCCACTATTGAAGTACAGTGGAATAACTCGCCATCACTGCTTTCAGAAACTGTACAAAATCCCCACATTAAACAACATTTCAAAACAGCATCACCCACTGCAGGATACCGTCATCAGCATCATTAGAGTCCAAACACATAACTCCGACTGTAACATTGTTTGCTGCGTTGCAGCCTTTGAAACTCAGCGCTGCGTGTCAAGGCGAGCAAACAGCCCTGCGAGGGGTATTTGACAAATAAAAAGTAGTTTATGCTTGTGCTGAAACACACATCAGCGCTCCGCTGAGTCCAGAGGCCCCAACTTCAGCAGCTGTTTCATCAACATCATTAAGGAGAAAACTCACCCCAAATGTATCTTCATCTGGTCGTCCTGGACTCTCATCCGGCTGCGTAACTGCGACACAGAAGCACAAAAGCAGGCATCAGTGGCTGTGGCGGGGAACCTTTAATGACTGCAGTTTACCGCAACAGTCCTTTTACAGTAAATATGTTGATTTTACACTTTTAAAAAAAAAAAAAAATTCATGCTATTCTCAGGAAAAATCTATTTAAAGTACAAAACACAGATACAATAGAATAAGCAGGGTTTTTTACAGTGGTGTTATTCTACTGCATGAACCTGTTTATGCACCCGTTATCACGCTAAATAGGCGAAAAACATTTACACGGGTTAAAGCACAGCCTAACAGACTCGAATTAGGTGACCTGATGTGCTCTCTAGTATATATAATTGAGAGCATATTTTCAGTATCTCCACGAAGCCAAACGGTGTGAATAATGTTTTCAGATGGGTCTCGCTGCCAGCTGAAAATATCCATTTGCACTTTCCTCATTTGTGCGTCTCATCTTTTACATAAACTGCTGGAAATAAACAGCGTTCAAATATTAAGTCTCAAAACGTGAGCTGACATCGCCCTCCTTTTAGAAGTATATTGACACAAATATGAAGACCGTTGCCTTCCCTCGTTTGATCCATCAGACGTTGCTTGAGACGAAGTCTGCAATCAGTGTGTGTGTGTGTGTGTTTTTTCTTATTTCATGGCTGATAAAAGGCTTTCAGTTAAAAGTCTGCAAAGCTCCAAATGCATATTCAAATCTGACACCTGTCACAAGGTTCCTACCAAAGCCTAAAATTCGTTCTCCGGTCACACTCGAGTCTCACATGAAAGTAACAAACGAGACGTTTATTACAGACGTGCTCGTACATACGAAAGACCGAATAATTAAAACAAGCTGCATAGCAGTTATACAAGTGGGAAATAAAGAAAAGAAGGCAACACAGTATTGACTGACAGATATTAAATGAAGTGAAAGTAAAACAGCTGAAAAAGGCACCAAAATTATAAATTTGCACAGAACTCGGCTCCAGCAGCAGGAATCCATGGTCTGCAGTACTAATTTCTTAATGTTCAACTACTACATGTTGCATACGCACACAAGCGTTTGGCACACAGGAGAGTCATGAGACAGAGCCATGAAATGAAATGAACTTGTGCCCTGGTCTGAGGCCTCCAGCCTGGACATCAGAGAGTAATTGTGGGCAAATTAATAGCCACATGGTAGACTGGCTGCCACTGGCTCAGACACACCAAAGTGCGAGTGTGTGTGCCCTAACTAGCATCTCCCTCCAAGCCTTCATCCCTCTCTCCTCTCCTCCCTCTGCCCTCCTCTCTCCTCATCACTGTTAGTATCAGCCAGCCTGTCAGTCTCTCTTGTATGGCTGAACTCCCTCGTGCTCTGCTGCCATGACGTTTCACACTCTGAACACCTCTCTCTCACCTGCCTCACTCCCAGAAGCTGCGTGACTGTGTGCATGCACGGCAACGTGATGTCGTTGCCTGCCTCATGCGGCTCGCCACAGTGTCAGCTTCCATCCATCTCCATCTCCGGCCATGCTGCAGCTTTATAATACATGCCTGATTAGAACGAACGGCCTCATATGGAGATGGAAGAAGACGCTGATGAAGGTCAGAGATCAGGCGAGCCCACTTTGTTTAACAGTGAGACAGCCACAACAGCCTGAGGCCAAACAACACATCACACACCGGAGATTTATGATGCGGTGCGAGAGTGGGCCGAAGCCATTGTTCCAGCAATATGACTGCATTTACACTACACTGCTTCCCAAGCAATCACACTTCAACAGCTAACAGGGTCAGAAACTCACCTGCTTACACTGCTGCTGGTTATTTAGAAAAACAGAATTACCTACAAGACCAGAGTTTCCTGGGGTGAGGTGACCGCTACATATAGTTTTATTTATTATGGCCGTACTTGCTGAAGTGTTCCTATTTCAAGTGAGTTTATTGTCATTGTCTCGTTTCGATGCAGCAGTTTTCCCAACCCGACACTATTTTGTCCAATGGGAGGCAATGAGTTTATATTTTTTATAGAAAGTGTGCTGCAATTCACGTGTTAGTTCAGTTACAGGGAATGGTACAAAAAGCTGCAGCTGTTGGTAAGTCCAGCTCACTAGCCTGTTCCATACAAGGCCAAGCAAAATCCCTACCTTACTTAATGGGATTATTGGTTACCTTTAAAGAAAAGCCCCATTCGGAGCTAGGACATCCGCGGAGTAGCGTTTAACCACTGTGTGGCTTGACACCGCTTTATAGATTAGATTTGAAGAAGTAACATTATTAGTAATAATGATAATAGAAGTATTATTATTATTAGTCTTCATCTTGAGGCCTTTTCTCTTGTGGCATTACAAAGATATCACAAACAATAAGAGCATAAAGCATCTCCTTTCTTCCAGGCAGAAATAATAATAATAATAATTAAAAAAAAAACAGGAAAGGCCCTTTAAATTTTTTTGGACCTATCATACAATTACGCTATCCTACTAGCATGATGTTAATTTTTTTTCCAGTAAATGCTTACATTCATTTGGAAGGTTCTCATTTTAAATTGTCATCCCAAAGACGGACGTGGGGGGTGTTTATCAAGTCACGGCAACACCTTGAATAACCAGTTCATTTTCATAATTACAGTACGTGCTGTGATGAAAAGCCTGTTTTTGTTTTCCATGAAACTAAGAACCCACAGCCTTTGAATTTGGAGTGATAAACGTGGCCCCGATGGGCAGAGCGAGACTGGGACGCCTCACTATGACCGTGTATGTAAATGTTTATGAAAACTAGGACATAACCAAAGCTTCATCTGAAGTATCAAATTTCCTGTTATGAAAAAAAAAAAAACCAGCAGAAAAGTGTCTGCTGAAATGTTATGCCATGGACCACTCAGAGGCTGCTGCCCTGGTTTAGAGACCCAACTAACTGGGTAGTAACAAAACTTTAAACTTGGAAAGAAAAAAAAAAATTGGGTGATTCAAGTGAGGAAGATAATAATGCCATCAGACATTAACAACACAATCAGAAAACTGAGCGGCAACACAAAGTGAACAAATTTCTCCACTGTTACTATCTCAAAAATGATAGTCAAATACCAAGTGGCATGTGTGAGTGTGAGTGTGTGTGTGTGTGTGCCCATTGAACAAACAAGCAGTTTAAATATTAAAAAAAAAACACACACACACAAAGGTAAACAAAAATTTGGCAGGGTTACACTTGAAAATAGACACACTCACCTGGTTCCACGAGTTCTGCAAAACAGAGAAGACAGAGAAAGTCACGCTATGTCAATAAATTGACACAAGGTATTAACCTTGCAAGATTGACCATGGGGAGAAATTTGCCAGTCTTTGTGGGTTTATTCCCCCTCCCTGTGAACTCAGCATGAGCTGCAAGTGAACAATCTACCTGCCTGAACTGTGGGTGAACCCTGCCGGCTATAAAACCAGCAGGGATCAACTGCATAACCTGTGCCCCGTGAAGGAGGATTTTAATAAAAAGTAAATGCTCCCAACAGAATTTCCAGCAGTGACGCAACCTGCTGACTCACACAACAGGTAGTTAAAAGAAAGAAAGAAAGAAAGAAGAATTCAACTGGTTGAAAACTTGTTCCAACTGTGTTGCTCACTCCCAAAAAGTGGGCCGAGCCAGCTCTTGTGGGAATCAGAGAGGTACTTGGCAGTATTTCTTCTCGCCTCCTGTCCTTTGATTCCTATTTAAATGCAGAGGAATGAAGAAAGCCAGTGCTCAGGCACTTAAAATGTGCTAGTGTCCCTTGTACATATGCCATTTTGCCCATGAATTTACTCTCAGTGCTGCCAAATTGACATAACTTAAAACCTAGAAGGAAATGTCTAAAAAAGGTCATCATCCACTCACCTTCGTCTCCAGGGTCCCTGAGGAAGTGACCATACACCGTCCTGGTGGCTGTCCCCAGAGGGTTGCTGGCCTCCAGGGTATAGTTGCCATTGTTGATGTGAGTTGGGTTCTGGAAGGTCAGACAGCCCTCGAGATAGTCCTGGTAGAAGTCCATGTCGGTTCGGATGTAGTCGTTCTGAATAATTTCCTTCTGCTTGTGGAACCAGCGCAGCTTGGGGTGGGGGTAACCCCGCACGGTGAATTCAATGCAGGAATCGAGGCGCTGCTGGGGCTCGGACAGCTTCAGGATGACTGGAGGAACTGCAGTGAGAAAGGAGACAATGCAAACACTGTAGGTTTACCTGCACAAATCCACACATGAGAGAAATTAATGAGCAGATTAAAAGTCCTCTTTTGCTTATTAAAACCCTCATTGCTGTGCCTGTTTTGGTGTTTGACATAAAACGAGCCCTATGCGCCCAGAAATTTCCACAGCCCTTGGGGTGGTGAAGACCTTTCCCAATTCTTTGAATAACCTTAAAAAAAAAAAAAAACACAGCAGCAGACTAAACAGGGCAGATTTGTTCTGGGAACGATGACATTTAGCAGGCAGGTTTCTTACCCAGGAGTGGCAATGAGCCTTTTATTGTGTGTTACATATTGCATAAGTACACTGGATGTAGAGAAGAAGAAAATAGATAGAGGGCTTCTTCCGGCTTGAAATAAACAGAGGAATTTCCTCTACGTAAACAAGCACAGGGCGCTTCTTCCCCGACATGCAGCAACACACCTCTGAATCGACAATGCTGCCAAGCTGAGGAGCAATTTATCATTTTAATACCATCAGATACATTTCATAAGCAATTCATCCACTGATTTGTCTGCGCAATGAGCGATTTTTGCTGCTACATCATCAAAAGGAAATATTTGGCAGTCGGTATTACCTGGCAGCATCTCTCTGCCACTTCCACCGCTCATACGCACACACGCTTGTGATATCACTGACAAATCTATTTATTCAACTAGACCACGGGTTGCGTGCACGAGTTAATGCGGTCATTCAGCTGCACCCGTGAGACTCCACCTGCAGTTTCACCAATCCAGAGTGAGCGGTTTGTCACCGCTGATCAAAGGCGCGATTGCGAAGGAGGAAGTGCTTGTCAGATCGTCAACAAGTTACAGGAATTCCCCACCCCGGACGCTCTCCCGGTGTCGGAATTGGTGTCAATTCTTGTAGCTTTCTAAGACGGTCAGTCTGACTTTCACACCCACTTCTTGCCTTGACCGGCCAGCTGTGAGGAGGTGAGGAAGCAGGCACGGGTTTTATTCCTTACACAATCACTTCTGCCGCTTCTCACGTGAATAACTGAGGTCAGCACTGTAAATCCCTTCCACAGCCGCATCCACATGCTGCAGCAGCACCGTGTCTGCGTCCGTGTGACGGCCGGAACAGCTAAAAACACATCTGAGCATAACGCAGCTGTAGTCCTAAACACTGCAATCATGCTTAATTATTAACAGTTATGCACTGTGACTAATTAATTTGAAATGCCTGCCAGATAAACTGATCCTAAAAGTTACTGTCAGTCTCAGCTCTGTCACTGATAGCTCATGTTTTCAATCCAAATGATCATCCTTTAAAAGACACGAACAACCTATTTATCGGTGTGTGAAAGCCATTATTTCAGAAATTGCTTTGGTGGCAGACAATAGTGACAATAAAGTCGTTCAATTGAACCAAAGGCTAAGGCTTGTGTATGTGTGAACGGGATGGTGTGGGGGCGTGTGCAGAGCTGTGATTTTTTGAGTGCAGGAAGAAAAGAGAACAGATGACAGTAAAGAAACACAGAGGAGGAGGGGGTGGAGGAGGTGGAGGAGGAGGAAGGAGTGAGGGTGTCTGTGGAGCTGTGCAGCCTAGAGAGAAAACAGACAGAGAGGAAGAAAAAGAAATTTTCTTGCTGATGGACAGTTAGGGACTGATCCATTTTCCCCTCAGCTCGGCTGTCAGCCCGGCCTCGGTCAATACAATGCAAGTCATTACAGTGCTACATACCAGTCTATAACTACACGGTGTCCTCGTGGCGCTCGTACAGATGACAAGCTTTGATAACCACACGCGTTTGATCAGCAAGAACACTGAATACGAGGCTAGTTGTGCAATGTTATCTAGTGGTAACACTGGCGGTGTATTTCAAACACTGTGCTCCAGCCAGACTACAGTCAGGACATCATGACTGGCGGCGACAGGGGCGCCGACGGCTTCACGGGACAGGAACTGCTTCGTAATCCCTCGGGGGGCTAAACCACATTGTGATTAAAAGTTTATCCTGTTAGAAGCAGCACCTGTACATGTAGAGTCGCAGCAGGGATTCAATCGCACAATTTCCCCATTAATTATTCTTAATTAGAGATTATGCCCTGCTCTACCTGTACAGCTAATGAGGGAGCAGAGCTACTAATCCAGGTGTAAATTAGTGCCATACTCTTAATGGAGAGCTACACTTTTGGCTACAGGACTAAAGGAGGAAAACATGCGAGTCCACTCTGCTGTAGAGCTGCTATTGTTCCAGACAGCAGCAGAACAATGTGCCCGCAGAATTTGCACTGTGTTTAATTACGGTTTCACTAAAATAGGGAACTCATCTTTGAATGCGGAGAATGTCACTTGACGGCTGGTAATTTTGCTGTCAATCAGATTACTCCCTAATCAGAGAAGCAGTTTAAGCTATTTTATGACATTTCCAGAGACAATAGGCTGCACAGGGGAGGAAATGTAATTACCATCAGAGCATGTGGTGAAAAATTAATAAGTTAATTTGCAGCACCAGCAGAGTGTCAACAGAAGGAGGAAAAAAAAAGCCTGGGGATGTACATCCATAGACTGTCCATGTGGAGGAAGCCCCGAAGACTACACGGTACAAAGTCAATCTGTCATTCTAGCATGGTCCTTAGCAGTTCTGCTCCAGTAGGGAGTGTTTGAATTGGTGACAAATCTCTCCTGTCCTGTGGCATGATGCATCACAAACAGCTGCAATAGATTGAGCTCTACAAGACGAGGCTTGCTACAAAGAGAAGGATGGCAGGCATCTTTGATTAATACTGGCTTTGAATACAGCCTGTCCCAAATCTGCCCAGGGCCAATCCACTGGGTAAACTTATGTAAGAGCTGAAGTATATACTGTAACTCGTGGTCTGGATATTCGAATGGTTACCAAATCATTGCTTTATCCTTCCACTCAGATCAAGGCTGAGCTTTCATGTGGGCTGGAGGGTATATTCTTGCTAATTAGCTACATCAATTTCACTTGGTTTGTAGCTGCGCAACACCTCATTGCATTCTAAATGTACCTGCATAATTTGGCTGTTCTGCTTGATAAAGAAGTTTTTTTTCCCCCCCTTGTTTTGAATTATTCTCTCAGACAGTCAGTGTCATTAATACACGATATATTCTGTCACTAACATAAGTCCATCAAAGCTGCCATGAAAGACATTTCATTCAAAAGAAAACCACCAAGATTTCTTTGATTTAAAGGTTTAATTAAAATAAAGTCTTTTATCGAGCAATTTATTCTATTTTTTTGCTCTTTCTCTGAATGAGCATCAGAACAATTCTACATATCTTTGCTTTTTTAAAAAAAATTAATCTACAGTGTGTGAAAATGTGTGGCTAAGGAATTCCTTTTCCACAAGTACCACTGTAGAAATTAAATAATGTAGAGAAAACATGAAAGATTTGGCCCATGAGCATCTTGCCAATGCATTCAGTGTTAACATTTATTCACTATTTTGATAAAAAGGGTAATCAGGGCAGCATTACACCTCCTGTAAATCCATTAGTCTCTACAGTTTTAGCATGTTTTCATCTTTTTCTAGGGGCCAGGGCTGGCTCAGAGCTAACTATTCCACAGGAAGATTATCCTGTGGAATAGTTCTGTGCTTGATGGAATGGAGTCTCTGCAATAAAGCTGTGAATAGGTCAAATGTCACTTCATTCTCACAGTTAATGCCTGTATTTTTGAAATTTCATATCTTTTGGTATTCCGGATTCTTAATTGCACCAAATTTTGCAGATTTTTGCCAAACCATGACAGTTCCCAGACAAGCTGATAGCCTCCAGTGTGGATAAACCACTCGCTCAGTGGTAGGTAACAAGATTTCATTCCAAGTAATCACTAAACCAGCAGGCTTCGCTGATTAATGCCTTCAACAACAGAGCAACATAATTCCAAATTTTGAGCATCTGAGTCTTACTCAGAGGCTCCATGACAAGTGAGCAAATATGATTTAATAACCAAGAAACAACTACCGAGGGACACAATACAGATGTTATGGTGACTTCAGTCAAGTTATAGCTGCCTGTTATAGCCGGGTTAATTGGGGTTGTTTCTCTAACAGTGCAAACAACATGATGGATTAGCAGGTTTTAGCCATGCTAGCAGCACGGCTTTGGGTTCACCCCTTGTGTCCACACTGAAATATCTCAGCAACCGCTGGGAGAAAGGAAATACATTTTCACAGAACGATTTCTGCTTAATATGATGATGCCCAAAACTTTCTTCTTCTGCATCCATCAGACAGACGTGTGTGGCATTCAGTGAAGTCCTTCCTACAGTCCTTGGTTGGATTTCTAAGAAACCGACTACAGACATTCATGTTCCCCTCAAATATAATAAGCATACAGATAATAAAACAAATATTTGTGCAGTACTTTTGTTTGCTTTCCTAGATATTCATGTTCTCATCAGATGCTCGGCTGCTCTTTGTCTTGACAGTTGATTGGGAAAAGTTAGCATGCAACAACAATAACAAAAAATCATAAACGTCGCAAAGCGTTGTCATTGTCAGGAGATTAGCATGCTAAAGTTATGTGTTGTTGAGGTTACATTGCTGCATCTCACTGGTGGGACAGAATGGGTTTGTTCCAGTGACGTATTAAGGTTTGCTCAGAGAAGACGGTCACATCCTAAACAAAGACAACAGCAGCATTTCTGTTACCCCATGCATGCGTTGTTCCTAACAGGCGAGATATGCAGCCTGGAAGCCAGATCATTGACTGGATCAGGAGTTAATCAGGTGTTGTGACCCCACTTAAATTGTAGTTTAAAAAAAAAAAATTAACCAATAAGACAGAAATCTGGCAGAGTTAGGTCACCTGTCAGATTAGATTTTATTTCCTAAGAATGAAGCCGTGCTTTACAGATTACTTTTACATTTTGGCCGATCACAATCGCAGCCTGGCCACCTCCAGGTTGTTTTAAAACCCCTTAACGTCTGTCTCCCTTATTCAGATAAGCGATCTGGCCATAGACTAGATTTTAACGTTTGCGAATGCAAATTAGCCTCAAAGAAAATCAGCATGTTGTTTCACAGTATGCTAAACTCTGTCATGTAGCAACTCATTTTCCTTTACATTTGACATCAGTTCATTTCCAATACAAAGTAAAAGCCACAAAAATTTACTTCTGGGGCAAATAAGTAACCCAGAGCTGAAAGAGAACTTAAAAGCAAAGACTTTGTTAAGAATCCACCACCACCTTCTTTGTTCCTGCTAATTGATCCAGGTTTTCTTCATCATTGATGGCTAGTAACATTTTTCCACGCACTGGACTGACCTACTACAGTATTCAAATTTTAAACAAAATGCATCTGAGATTCTTAATGTGCCCCCATTGACCTTAATATTAAACATAAACAGTTATGCAGATTAGGAGATTACTTAAACTAATTAGTCATTGTAGGCAAATATTTTATGTCAACATACTTACCTTCTCTTAGCATGGGCAGCATTAATATGGGCTCTGAATAGAGCACTACAAAGCTTTACTCATTAAGAGAATAATGTTTTCTCATTGATATACAAACATTTGGAGCACTGCAAGTGCGCATGGTAAATGTGTGTCTGTGTGGGGCTAAAATCGTCCCCACTACAGTGCCTGGACAGAGTTTCACTATTGTTTTAATCACAGGAAGCATCCAACTCACACTGCACGTTGAGCTGGATGGAGAAGTTGGTCATCCCCACCACGTTCTCCGCGATGCAGGTCAGCTGGTAGTTGTTGTCATCTCGGCTGATGTTGAAAAGAGTGAGGTTGATGGAGTGGATGTTGGGCCAGTATACATTTGACTATGGAAGAAGTGTGAGAGGCACAGAGAAAACAGAGGCATTTAGATACCTGGAGGATATACTGTACAGCAAATACCATTAAACCAGTGGGTTTTAAATCTTTAATTACTTAATTAAAATGAAAGTTAATTATTCATTAGTTAAACTCCTGTGGAAGGAAATGTAATAAAGTCAAGGACTACTTGATACCTGTGGGAATCAATCACGTCCCTGTCTGATCTTACTAGCACAGATATAGCATGGCAGAAAGAATGTAAAGAGCAATATAATGCAAATTTGCTACTACCTGGACTAATTAGTACCCGGCTTTTCCCCATTAGGAACCCAGTGGTGAAAAACAATTATCATGCTTCCCCTCTTGCCTTTATTTGGCCAGGCTCTTACTCCCAAACACTTCACTCATCCTGATACAGCATCCATCTACCCTAAAACATCAAGCCTGGGGCTGAGGTAGCTTTCATCTGTGAAGGCGCTGCAAGCATTAAAGACACAGATGACAAATGCAGTCACACAGCAATTTCAGAGACTCCTGTTCTTTTCTTCTTGCTGTTTATCTCTGCAGTTGTTATTGCTGCGACGTCCCTGGGGCCTTTCTCAGGGAGCGAGATTAGTGGGTTAACAGGCTCACGGTGGGTTCAACCCGGGCCTCTCCGTCGCAAAAAAGTGGCTTATTTTGAACAACTTTGCTTTTTTTTTCTTCCCCCCTTCAAATCATGATAACTTTTACATCTGATCATAGAATACAGGTTAATCTTGGACCTTGACATTATCATAGTTTATTCACATAGTGAATAATTTCCTACAAATATCATCCAAGTGCAAACACATTGTTGGCACTGAGCCAATCAGAGCATTGATCTCATTCCTGTTTGTTTGTTATATATAGAATATGTAGAGAAATGTAAAATTGATCTGAAACAACCATCAGGGCACTAAGTCTTTGAACTTAACCCTACAAGAGTGTTCGCTTCCTGAAACCTGGATTTATCACTGAGGCCTTTCACTGTGGACTACAGGCCTGAACTAATTTTCTGTCACAAGTATGACTCTAGGACTATGAAGTGCACAAAGTGCAATGCACACACTGGTAATTCAAGTGTAGAAACCATAAAAGCACCATCATCAAGTTCGCCGATGACACCACGGTGGTCAGCCTGATCACGGGGGGTGATGAATCAGTCTACAGGGAGGAAATACAGGAGCTGGCAGGGTGGTGCATCAAAAACAACCTGGAGCTGAACACCACTAAGACCAAAGAGATGGTCACTGACTTCAGGAGGCAGAGAGGGGACCATGCTCCACTTTACATCAGCGGAGTGCATGCAGAGACCCACATATTTTAGGACCTTCACTTCCTTAGGACTCCACTCCCTGCAAGTCCTGTGGAGGAGCCACCTGGAGGAGAAGCTGCAGGTGTCCTTCTACCATAAAGCCACTGCTGATGTACAGTGTGTGTCTGGTTCGCTGCCTGCTCTGCTGCAGACAGGAGGGCTCTGCAGAGGGTCACCAGGACTGCTGAAAATAAAAAATAAATCATCGCCTCCCCGGAGAACATTGCCAGCTCTCGCTCCATTAGCAGAGCAAAGAACATCTTGGCAGACCCCTCGCACCGCGGTCAACACCTGTTCAACCTGCTGCCATCATGGGAAGAGACTCAGGTCCCACAAAGGCAGGACGAACAGGCTGAGGAACAGTTTTTACCCCTGGGCCATCAGACTCTTGAATACTACACAATATTACACAACAGTAGCTTCACTAATTCACTGCTCACTTCTTCTGACTACCTCACTGGTCACAGCACACTGCTCAGTGTTTGACCACTCACAGACCGCTGTTTACTGTGAATATCCGGCATATTTATTTATTTCCCTCAACCCTGTGCTATATTGGAACATCCAATATAATATCTGGTACATACTCTTCTCTGTGCAATAACTGGCATTTGTGCAATATTTGGTATATTTTGTATATTTGTTACATTTATTTATTCCCTTGTAAGTCCTTGCTTCCTTTGATATCTATACTCCTACTCTTTGTAGTACATACATACTGGTTTTACAGTATTTTCCTTACCTTCTTGTTTGGTTTTACAAAGAAAAGGCACTGAACTTTGGCAGCTGTTACATTTTCATCATACTCCTTGTTTGATGACAATAAAAGCTTTCCATTTGTATTTCTTTCATTTCTAAAATATGAGGCTTAACAATCCTTAGACTGCGCTCAAAGAACCAAGTTATCTGAATGAGAAATAAAAGACTTACTTTAGCCTGACAACTGCATATTAGCCCAAAACACTGTTTGAAAAACAGCCACAAAAAAAAAAAAATCACTGCCAAAATTTGTTGATGCAAAGGGAATGAATTCATAAAAACAAATTTTCCTAAACAATTTTTAGCCGATTTTATATGGTGGGTCCATATAATGTGGAAGAAGATGGATGGATGGATGGATGGATGGATGGATGGATGGATGGATGGATGGATGGATGGATAAAATATATGCATGTCTAACCAGGTGTGTGTTGATGGAATGCAGGCCGCTGACAGTCCAGTCTACTTCAGGCAGTGGTGATCCAGATCCATTACAGCTCACCGTCACATTGTCACCCTCCATCACCAACACACTGCTGTGGCTCACGCTGATCTCTGGTAAGTCTGAAAACACACACACACACACACACACACACACAGAGTGCATGTTCACATTAATACACGCCTGTCACTACCGGTGTCTACGTACTTTCACACCAAATCAATTAATCACTTTTCATTAATGTAATAAAATTAGTACAAAGGAAGCAGCGGGACACACATCCAGACACAAACACGCACACAGATACACACTTGCCCAGTGTCACAGGGATGAGTCACCGCCAGGAGATAATGCTGCAGAGACTCCGGCCTCTGTCAGAATCAACACTGTTCCTCACATCAGATTCACCCTCTGAACTCTGTCACGCCTCCTCCCTTTCCTGTCTCAGCTACTCTCCTTGCTTCTCTTCTCTTTCCTCGCGGCTTCACCTTTAACCCCTTCCTTCTTCCCTCCCGCTTTTCCTGTTGCTTTGTCATCAGCCACTCTTCTTTTCTCTGCTCTTTCCACCCCTCTCCCGCCTCTCTCCTACGCTGCTTCTTCTATCCTTACATTTTTTCCTCCTTTTTAATCACAGACCTCACCCTTCCCTCCTCCTCTCCCACTTACCACAGTTGAGGATGTACATGTTGTGCAGTCGCATCTTGGAGGCTCCGTTCCTGCAGTACAACTGCTGTGTGTGAAGCCCCGCTTCTCCTCTCTGCTGCCACAGCTGGATCCAACGGATGTCACAGCCGCAGTCAAACACCACGCCGTCCAAATGCCTTGAGAAATAAATATACAAAAGAACGACAACTACAGATAAACTACACAAGGAAGCAGTTACAGCAATATTACAACATAAAGAGCCTTAACAGCAGCAGCAAAAACAACAAAAATATTAGCATTGCAAATTACTCCAGCAGCAGCTGATGTTGCTAAAACCATCGATGCAGACAGCAACTTTTTTTCTGCTACGCACATGTGTGAATTCCTCTTTTGCTTCAGTGTCCCAGGAAAATAAAAGGATTTGTAATGTACACCTGCCTAAAAATACACCCCCCCCCCAAAAAAAACATATGTAGTCCACTGAAACACAGATGTATCCTTACACTACTATACAACTACTGCAGTGACAGACACACAACTGTCATTATCACAGAGTACAACTGGATTAACTGCAGTGGCTTAATGCTGAAGCGGCAGCCTGCTCCTCTGCTGTGAGGTAAAATATTTTTAGTACAAGTGTGAACAAACCAGAGGTGTTTAAGGTGTTTTAATCAAGCAGTGCGAGCGCACAAAGCCCAAACGTTAAAGCGGTGTTGAGATCGCTCTGTATAGGTGCCAGTGTGTTTTTTTTTTCTACTTCCAAAATAACACATGCAACAAGAAATGCTAACCTGGATTTCCATCAATTTAGAGTTCATTATTTTTGCATGTTTAGTATATTTAAAAAAATAAAAATCTATTTACGGCAGGAAAGAGTTGTGCAGAAAAGGAAACATTTTTTATTTCACTCCCCATCTTTGGAGGTGCATTACAACCAACCTTTGCATGAGCAACAAAGCCCTGAAGTAATGCAACCGTATTACAGCACCAAAAGGAACTTTTTTTTGCCAACAATCTCAATCTAATCAGCTGGCGAATTCTCATCGATCAGAGAGCAACTGATAGTGACTGATCAAACACAGACGTGCCTTTCCTGATGTTTTTCAAAAGTCAGATTAATGTGAGTCAGCAGACAAGAGGCGAAACAATGAGTGGCTACGGCGAAGGATTCAAATGTGAGAAGGTCAAAGGTCAGAACGGTGTTCGGGCTATCGGTCTCAGGCTGCATTACCGTCAGACGGGTATCATTCAGGCTCCACTGTGCATACATTTCACTGTCACAGCAGTGTGCATCAAAGAGCCACATTATTCAACACTGTAGTCCATCCTCCGCATTTTGCATATGTCCAATTTGAAGGCTGTGATTGGTCAATTTAGTCAAGATGAATGCCTGTCCAAATGTCCTTGACAAAGGTCAATAAGATATTGCAGAAAGCATGAATAATGTATGGACTATGTCCACCACTCAGTATAAAGTAATGAGAATAGATTCCCATAGGTGGATCTCACTTATTATCACCTGCCCACTGGATCTTATACCATAGTTAAAACAGAGCCTTTTCATACTCACTATATGACAGCTAACTCACTGAGGCGACTGACACTTCCACTCAGTTTCCCTTTAATTACAGCAGCAGAAAACCTATTAAATGCATTAATACTCATTAGCCATTAATGTATATAATTATATTTACCATTTTAGTCACTCTGTTTTCTTGTCATAACACTTTCACCTATTAAAAAAAAATATATATATATTCTAGGTTTGTTTGTTGCAGTGATGCAGGAAGCACGAGGAAGTACGCGGGTGAACCTGCCAATCTCTGAGATATCCTTCAACCTTACTGAGTTACTGAATTACAGTTATTTAATTATTAACTTCACAATCAAAAGCTTACAGCATTTTATACAATACACCTGTTAAGATTTACCCATGAATTTTGATTATTAATTAATGGTTAATTAAACATTACTACTATGACTACTACTGCTTATTATTTCATCATCATTTATACTGTTGTAAGAAAAGAATTTCCCATTACTATTCTTTACATTAGTATTTTTTTTAATTCTTTTTAATAATTTCAGAGGTCAACAGTGTGCCAGATATTTATAACCTTAAATTAATACAACTATACATTAATGTTGGTGCTGCTGGCATGAAGCACCGCAATATTGACATAACCCCTGTAATAATAATAAAAATAATAATAATAATAATACTATGATGACATTGTGTGTTGATTTCAGGCTTTTCTTCTTTACTGGTAAATACTCCAAACAAGAAAATTATAAGGAACTTTTGGATGGCTGCTACAGAGAGATCGTTTGCTGGTTACGTTTTACCGTCGCAGAAGTGCTTTATTCTTTTTTTTCTTGGTTGAAAATTCCTATGTGGAATATTTGAAGGGAAGATTACGTTGTCGGGATTTTTATTACTGCAGATCAACTTTTATGGATTCATCTAAAAGAAAGAAAGAAAACAAAGTACCAAATGTATCTTCATTCTACCAAACCTCCATGCCTTTGAAAGAGTCGTCATCTAGTTCCCTTCCAATCTGGAAAACTCAGTTATCCAGAAAATAAAAATAATAATGATGAATGAAAAAAAAAAAAACCCCAAACCTAAGAGCTTTTAAACTGAGGATATCTAAATGATAAAGAGGAAGTTCTAGGAGATTCCTACATTTTACCACTGCAGGTCTGCAGTACCAGTTATTGAGCTTCCCAGGTAGCATCTCCAGCAGAGCATTTATCTTTCTTACCGAGGTGATGAGACAAAGCACTCCAACTAAGATTCCAAGAAGATTATAAATACAATGAAATTGACTGTACTCGCTTCGCTTGGTTAGATTTTGATCTTCATTTACTGTAAGATGTTTTGTTTAAACGGTGCGTTTCTTTCAAGGAAATTCCTCAGTAGCCCATGAAGCCATGTTCTAAACTCTAAGGACAATAACTGCCTCAGAACTGTTATATTCACTGTAATATAGACCAGAGTGCAGATTTCCTTTCAGGAAACATGTAGGGAAAGACAGGTAGCTCCCCACATGATGGTGCAGAGGAGAATTTCAAGGTTAAAGGTTTTCATTTAACGCTGAGCAAGCCGAACCACGAGGGATCAAAGCTCACCAGAGTAGGGCGGCCGAGGCTTTCCCCTCTTGTACTGTAATTATAGTCATTATTAATAAGAACCACCACCTCGATACATTACCCACTATTCCTCTGGGTAAAGCCGATCAGCGCCTGTACAGATACAACTGAAAAACGAGGCATGTCAAGCCTAAAAGCAGCAACCCAGCATTTCAAATGTGCGCTCAAGCCTGTGCGGTACAGTACCAAAGAGCCATCTGAGTTTAGAGTGCTGCCATCTAAACAAGCAATAAGACAACAGGGAAAAAGTAAACTGACAGCTGGAAGCTGATACATGTCTGAAGGAGAGCAGATTAGACTTAGAAAAGAACAAAAGCAAACAGCAGCGTGACCCCAGATATAGAGAGCTAACAGCATGGCGTTTCCTTCAAGCTGGCTAACGATCCGCCCCGCTACTCCAGAGGAGAGGTAATGATCACCACCGGAGGCTGTTTTTCTGGGAAATGTACACACAGGTGCTTTAGCTGAGGAGTCGTGGATCACAAGCAATGATAAGCCATATACGGCATTGTTGCTCACATGCTTTGATCTCAGCTTGAATGCACCTCTTCCTCTCTTTTTTACTGGAGGAATTATTTTAGTCTTTAAATCCTGTGTGTTTAATAAATCGCCTTATTTGGCTCATTTTTACCGCAGTGCTGAGCTCCTGGGTTTGACTGTGTGCTGTATGCTGGCTTTGTGGTAATTCGGCGCAGAGATGTTAGTTCCTAAATGCCATGCTTACCTGCTTAACTGACTTCTTCAAAAAGAAGAAGAAAAATAACCTCACTAATATTTCACTGATTACAGAAGAAAACGACTGAGGGGATGACGTCTCAGGCCCAACTAGTCACATGCGGCTCGATCGGAAACCACTGGACGACCCTCGGCGTACGGTTTCCAACACGCAGACATGTTGAGTTAAAGAGAGACATCTTTATTTCATGCAAAGCCGAAGCTGCACTGCTGGCTTTAATGGTTTGTTTGAGTTACTTATTCTAAATGTGTTGCACTTGTCTTAAAGGACATTCTCACTTTACTCATTTTAAATTTCAGTTAACCGAGTTCAGAGCTTGGCGCTGCAGTAGCAGTAATAATAATTAAGGGCAATTGAATGCATTTGAATGTTAAAAGGCAAACATTTACACTGAGCTACAAACTGGATTTTGCGTAGGAAGGGAATGAACAATGCCTCAGTCTTTGATGAGATGCAAACACTGAAATGTAGGGCGAACCAACCTCAGTACACTGCACATCATAAACCAAGGTGGATTTGGACACAAGCGTGGGACACAGAGGTAAAAGCTTAAATCATTTTATTTGTAGGCAGAGTCTGAAAACAGTCTTTTGAGGTGTGCCGGAGTGGTTTGTCGACCACTCCTGAAAATGGGCTACACAGAGGGAGAGGCAGGTTAATCCACTTGGAAGGTTTCCCCAGAATCGCTTTCCCTTCCTCAGAGTTTCTTGATTCTGGATCTCTCTCTCCACAGGACTCTTTGCGGCAGCCGGTGTCCGCACAGAGGAGGAGAGGGGTAAATTTCCAAACGCAAGTGAGAACGCAGAGCAGGGGAGCCTAGCTATGTTACCGCTTCAGGTGCGACAATCTGGCATCGACTGAGGAAAATCTTCAGCCTTAAAAAGCCAGTGAGTAACCACACACAGGTGAGTAATCACACACAGGTGAGTAATCGGTCATTGTTTTCAGGTTTGTGTGCAGTGAGGGCGGAGAATCAGGGTAAGCTCCGCCTCTGAAACGCACAAGCACAAAAATACGCACACCCACGCTCCCACGGACAGAAAGAAAAAGGAAGAGAACAGAAAAAAAAACAAAGTCCTCTGTGAATCGCCACCTTATCGCGGTGGAGACGTTTGTGTGTCCAGACGAAGAGCAATCAAAAGACCCCAATGGAAGAGCCATCAAGGGAGCCGTTTACCCTGCAGCCAGGCCTGGGGAGGGAGCTCGAGGGAGAGTGTCTAGAGAGCGTGTTCCCCGGCTGGGCGCAGCCCAAAGAGGAGACATGGCCCCCACCCTCCAGTAGGCCCACCACCCGCGAGAAGGTGTCGTGACCTGGGCTCTGGTACCAGAGCTCCTGGAGAAGGGCTGGACTCTGTTCCAGTCTGGAGTTGCCTTCGGTAAGAGGCAGCGAGCTGGGGTGGGTGTTCTTCTATCCCCTCGGCTTGCTGTCTGTAGGTCGGAGTACCCAGGAGAACCATGACAATACATATCTTTCCTGTATCTCAGATCACATGCTTCCACACTTAGGATCACTATTTGAATGCAGAAATGTATGAGGTGCCGTTTAGGACATTATTCCTGAAACGCTCTCACACACACTAGTGAAACGCGCTCACACACACTACTGAAACGCGCTCACACACACTACTGAAACGCGCTCACACACACTACTGAAACGCTCTCACACACACTACTGAAACGCGCTCACACACACTACTGAAACGCGCTCACACACACTACTGAAACGCACTCACACACACTACTGAAACGCGCTCACACACACTAGTGAAACGCGCTCACACACACTATTGAAACGCCTTCCTGTTTAGCCAGGAAGTTGTGTGAAGGAATAAAAACATGGCTAACATCACGCTGATGTCTACTAATAGCCTACAAGCAGCCTAAGTGAACAATATATTTGCCTTTTGACCATCTAAACACTGTTGTGTGGCACCAACCTATTGTTGCGACTACAAATGTGGACATGCTTGACAGCTGCATCAGAAGAGAAGTGTGTGTCTGACAATACCGCTACTACAATGAAATTTCATCTAATCCTCATCATTTTTGACATACAGTGCCTTGTGAAAGTATTCGGCCCCCTTGAACTTTTCAACCTTTTGCCATATTTCAGGCTTCAAACATAAAGATACAAAATTTGAATTTTTTGTGAAGAATCAACAACAAGTGGGACACAATCATGAAGTGGAATGAAATTTATTGGATGTGTCAAACTTTTTTAACACGAAAGTAATTTTGGCTAAACAGAAAGGCGTTTCAGTAGTGTGTGTGAGCGCGTTTTCAGTAGTGTGTGTGAGCGTTACGTGTTGAGTAGTGTGTGTGAGCGCGTTCGTGGTGTGTGGAGCGTTTAGTGTGTGTGGAGCGTAGTGGTGTGTGAACGTTCGTGGTGTGTGTGAGCGTTTACGTAGTGTGTGTGAGCGTTCGTGGTGTGTGTGAGACGCGTTTTCAGTAGTGTGTGTGAAAGCGTTTCAGTAGTGTGTGTGGAGCACTTCGTGGTGTGACGCGTTCGGTATGTGGACTTGGTAGAAGAGGCGTTTCAGTAGTGTGTGTGAGAGCGTTGATGTGTGTGAGCGCGTTCAAGTGAGAGCGTTTCGAGTGAACGGAGGCGTTTCAGTAGTGTGTGTGAACAGAAGCGTTTCGAGTGAACAGGAAGGCATTCGAGTGAACGGAAGGCATTTCGAGTGAACAGGAAGGCGTTTCGAGTGAACAGGAAGGCGTTTCGAGTGAACAGGAAGGCGTTTCGAGTGAACAGGAAGGCGTTTTGGCTAAACAGGAAGGCGTTTCAGTAGTGTGTGTGAGCGCATTTCAGTAGTGTGTGTGAGAGTGTTTCAGGAATAATGTCCTAAACGGCCCCTCATAGAAATGCATCAGTACTGGAGAGCAGTGTAGGGTACACTTGCGTACAGAGCCCTCCTGGCTGTGCAGAGGAAAGGGAGTGACAACCAAACAGTAGCAGGTAGGAAGCAAGAGGAGGAGAACATGTCCATGCCAGTGATAGCTAGTTTTTTTTTTCTTAATAAGGCTTTGTATTGTAGTATTATGGTCTTGAGTTCGAGCATCGTCACAGCAGATGTATCTGCTATGCTTATTGCCACAGAGGGAACCATGAGCATGATATACGCTACCTCAGAAAAGAAAGTGCCTTTTCATCCACGGTGTCGCTTTAGAGCTCGGCCCTCATGCACAGCTCTTTCCTCTTGTAAGAAACATGCAGAGTGCAGATGCAAACGTAAATAAATATTTTCAAACCACTCGGCTCATAATGCCAAAACATTTTTAATTACTTGACTCATAAGTGGGTGTTGGCGGCCGATAAAACGGCCCTCTTTTCACATTTCACACTTCTCGGGCCCGGGTGTGTACAGCAGAACTGGGCGCAAAGGGTCTAGTGAGGAAAACGGGAGCCGTTTGCGATCCCGTGCCAAGAATGGCAGCGGAACGGAAGTGGATTGGATTTCAACGCAGATGCTCCTCTGCATGGATTAACTGTTAAGGATGAAACATGTAGCTTAAGCCGCAGTCTGCTAGCATTACATCATGAATTAAGCCTTCGTGCATTAAACACACTTTTATGCTTTACAATGATTTTCAAGTTTAAAATCTCTCGGTTATCACAGGGAATTGTTTGCGCTGTACTAGAAGAGAAAGTTTGGAAATTCTTCTTCCTTTTATTATGTAATAAATAGTTTTCACTTCCTGATCTTTGATCACATTCTTCTGTTTTTCGGTCTCCGTCTTTGAGGCAGAACAGTCATTGCTGCTGTTTTTCCGCACGTCACTTCACATGGATCACTTGTCAATCAAACTGTGTGGCGAGTACCGTCATCGTTATTATTATTATGGCACGGAAAAGAGATAATCGAGCTGTCATGCCATCAGATTGGATTGGATGCTCGTGGAGAAGCTGACTGACAGACAGTGGCTTCAGTAAACAGATGTTGCGCGAACTGGTCTCACCTCGGCGCCGCGCAGGAAGTGGATAAAGTTTTGGCACAGGGTAGTAAAAAGTATAAATGTCGAAAAAGAAAAACTGTCAGAACAATGTCGGATTTACAACAAGCACCCCCCCCCCCCAGCCGAACACTGGCTTTTAGCACACCCCGCTAAGCGCGCATCATCACTTCTCCACGCTCCTGGCTGCCGCCGGACTGTCTCCATCATCCTCACACTGATTTTTTTTTGCTTATGTCATGGATAAAGCGGCACACTGCGAATAAATAAAAAACTGTTTTGTCGCATCATTGCTTTTCTTTAAAGTTGCAGTGATCTGGTCAGTGAGTGTGCCTGCAGGGTTTCCCTCGCTGCCTTTACCCTTTTATTTGCTTTTTCAAGCCACTAAGGGATAATTTGTCTCAAGAGAAAGACCTGATTTTGGCTTATTGACAACACATCCTGCACAGCAATCATGGAGAAGAGTGGGGACACCCGAGACATGTCAGGGAAGGCTACAGGCAGGAAAAAGTGGACAAAGGAAGAGCTTAAGGTTGTTGTTTTTTTTTTTTTACCAACTCAACAGAGATTCTTCTAATACTTCTGGAGGTATTTTCATGAGGACAGATGCTTTAAAATATGTTTTGTGATTGTAGTATTATATGTAATCCTCTTTATAGCCTGGCATCCATATGGTACTCTCATGACTTTGTATTTAATCACTAGCTCTTACTTTACTACCTTTATCTTGAACAGTTCTATGTTTATTATTCTAGTATGCCCTCTCAATAATAATAATAATGTTTTGAGTGCCAAAAGTCATGTGTCTTTTTCACCTGCTTCACCTAATTTGTTCTTAAAGAACAGATGAACATTTCATATTATTTCCAGCTACTTTAAGTAATAAGGATCAACAGTGGTTAGCTGGTAAACCAAATGAAGTAAGAAAGAGCAAACAAATGAGTAAATAGGCAACTGTATGCTTACAACTCACAACCGTATGCTTATAACTAAGTCATCTAAATATTCAGAGGAATTATGCTCATTTCTTAATGCACATTTTCATTCTTAAACTTCACTAGAGTAGCCTTGCATGATACGGTTTTTAAAAAGTCCTAATTTATTTTATATTGGCTACCTCTATTCTGATTGGCTACCCCTCACTAACAGAAGGCTTAAACAGGAAGTGGGTGGAGTTTCTGTGTTCACAAGCATCATAAGCATATTCTCTCTCATATAGAGCCAAAATTAAAAGAAAAAAATATATATATCAGCGTGTTTGGATCTGTCTGGAATCTGAACCTTCGGCTCACAGGGATTATGGCCGTCAATATATTTAATTCAATTCAATTTTATTTATATAGCGCCAAATGACAACAAACAGTCGCCTCAGGGCGCTTTCTATTGTGGGTAAAGACCCTACAATAACACAGAGAAAACCCAACAGTCAAAACGACCCCCTATGAGCAAGCACTTGGCGACGGTGGGAAGGAAAAACTCCCTTTTAACAGGAAGAAACCTCCAGCAGAACCAGGCTCAGGGAGGGGCAGTCATCTGCTGCGACCGGTCGGGGCTCAGTGGAGAGAGACAGGACAAAAGACATGCTGTGGAAGAGAGCCAGAGATTAATAATAATGATTAAATACAGAGTGAAGAATAAACAAGTAAATAAAGGTGAATGAGAAGAAACAGTGCATTATGGGACCCCCCCCCCCAAGCAGCCTAGGCCTATAGCAGCATAACTAAGGGGTGGTTCAGGGTCATCTGATCCAGCCCTAACTATAAGCTTGATCAAAAATGAAAGTTTTAAGCCTAATCTTGAAAATAGAGAGGGTGTCTGTCTCCTGAATCCAAACTGGGAGCTGGTTCCACAGAAGAGGGGCCTGAAAGCTGAAGGCTCTGCCTCCCATTCTACTTTTAAGTATCCTAGGAACCACAAGTAAGCCAGCAGTCTGAGTCTGAGTGCTCTATTGGGGTGATATGGTACTATAAGGTCTTTGAGATAAGATGGGGCCTGATTATTCAAGACCTTGTATGTTAGGAGAAGGATTTTAAATTCTATTCTAGATTTAACAGGGAGCCAATGAAGAGAAGCCAATATGGGAGAAATATGCTCTCTCTTTCTAGTCCCTGTCAGTACTCTAGCTGCAGCATTTTGGATCAGCTGAAGGCTTTTCAGGGAGCTTTTAGGACAGCCTGATAACAATGAATTACAGTAGTCCAGCCTAGAAGTAATAAATGCATGGATTAATTTTTCAGCATCAGTCTGAGAAAGGATGTTTCTAATTTTATAAATATTGCGCAAATGTAAAAAAGCCATCCTACATATCTGTTTAATATGTGCATTGAAGGACATATCCTGATCAAAAATGACTCCAAGATTTCTCACAGTGTTACTGGAGGCCAAAGTAATGCCATCCAGAGTAGGTATCTGGTTTGACACCATGCATCTAAGATTTGTGGGGCCGAGTACAAGAACTTCAGTTTTATCTGAATTTAGCAGCAGGAAATTAGAGGTCATCCAGGCCTTTATGTCTTTAAGACATTCCTGCAGTTTAACTAACTGATGTGTGTCATCTGGCTTCATCGATAGATAAAGCTGAGTATCATCTGCATAACAATGAAAATTGATGCAATGCTTTCTAATAATACTGCCTAAGGGAAGCATGTATAATGTAAATAAAATTGGACCTAGCACAGAACCCTGTGGAACTCCATAATGAAACCTGACTGAAACTCTTCAAATAAACCGTTCCTCTGCAGATGATCAGTTAGCTGTTTTACAACTACTCTTTCAAGGATTTTGGAGAGAAAAGGAAGGTTGGAGATTGGCCCATAATTAGCTAAGAGAGCTGGGTCAAGTGATGGCTTTTTAAGTAGCGGTTTAATTATAGCCACCTTGAAGGCCTGTGGTACATAGCCACCTAATAAAGACAGATTGATCATATTTAAGATTGAGGCATCAATAATTGGAAAGACTTCTTTGAACAGTCTAGTAGGAATGGGATCTAATAAACATGTTGATGGTTTGGAGGGAGTAACTATTGAAGTTAACTCCAAAAGATCAACTGGAGCCAAAGAGTCTAAACAAATACCAGCAGTGCTGAAAGCAGCCGAAAATGAAGATAAACCTTGGAGATGGTTTTGAATAATTTTTCCTCTAATGTCTAAAATTTTATTTGTAAAGAAATCCATGAAGTTATTACTAGTTAAAGTCAAAGGAATACTGGGCTCTACAGAGCTCTGACTCTTTGTCAGCCTGGCTACAGTGCTGAAAAGAAACCTGGGGTTGTTCTTATTTTCTTCAATTAATGATGAATAGTAAGATGTCCTAGCTTTAAGGAGGGCTTTTTTTATAGAGCAACAAACTCTTTTTCCAGGCTAAGTGAGCATCTTCTACTTTAGTGAGACGCCATTCCCTCTCCAGCTTACGGGTTATCTGCTTTAAGCTGCGCGTTTGTGAATTATACCACGGAGTCAGACACTTCTGATTTGAGGCTTTCCTTTTCAGAGGAGCCACAGTATCCAAAGTCGTACGCAGTGAGGATTGTAAAACTATCGATGAGATAACTGGGAGCAGAGTTTAGGTAGCTGCTCTGCACTGTGTTGGCACATGGCACTGAAGAGCATAATAATGAAGGAATTAGATCCTTAAACTTAGTTACAGCACTTTCAGAAAGACTCCTACTGTAATAAAACTTATTCCCCACTGCTGTGTAATCCATTAAAGTAAATGTAAATGTTACTAAGAAATGATCGGACAGGAGGGGGCTTTCAGGGAATACTTTTAGGTCTTCAGTTTCTATGCCATATGTCAGGACAAGATCCAGAGTATGATTAAAGTGGTGGGTGGGCTCCTTTACATTTTGACAGAAGCCAACTGAATCTAATAATAGATTAAATGCAGTGTTGAGGCTGTCATTTTCAGCATCTACATGGATGTTAAAATCACCCACTATAATGATTTTATCTGAACTGAGCACTAAATCAGATAAAAAGTCTGAGAAATCAGACAGAAACTCTGAGTAAGGACCAGGTGGACGATAGATAATAACAAATAAAACAGGTTTTTGAATTTCCCAATTAGGGTGGACAAGACTAAGAGTCAGGCTTTCAAAAGAATTAAAACTCAGTCTGGGTCTTTGATTAATTACTAAGCTGGAATTGAAGATTGCTGCTACGCCTCCTCCTCGACCTGTGCTTCGAGCATTCTGACAGTTAGTGTGAGTCGGGGGTGTTGATTCATTTAAACTAACATATTCATCCTGCTGTAACCAGGTTTCTGTAAGGCACAATAAATCAATATGTTGATCAATTATTAAATCATTTACTAACAGGGACTTGGAAGAGAGAGACCTAATGTTTAATAATCCACATGTAATTGTTTTATTCTTTTGTGTAGTTGATGAAGCTATATTATTTATCGTTTTTGAATTTTTATTTTTAAATAGTTTTCTGCTGATTTTAAGTTTGTTTTCTGGTGGTCTGGGAGCAGGCACTGTCTCTAAGGGGATGGGGTTTTGGGGGGATGGCAGGAGGAGAGAAGCTGCAGAGAGGCATGTAAGACTGCAACTCTGCTTCCTGGTCTCAACCCTGGGTAGTCAGGTTTTAGGAGGGTTGATAAATTTGGCCAGATTCCTAGAAATGAGAGCTGCTCCATCCAAAGTGGGATGGATGCCATCTCTCCTAACAAGACCAGGTTTTCCCCAGAAACTTTCCCAATTATCAATGAAGCCCACGTTGTTTTTTGGACACCACTCAGACAACCAGCGATTCAAGGAGAACATGCGGCTAAACATGTCGCTCTGGGTCTGATTGGGGAGGGGCCCAGAGAAAACTACAGAGTCTGACATTGTTTTTGCAAAGTCACACACCGATTCAATATTAATTTTAGTGACCTCCGATTGGCGTAACCGGGTGTCATTACTGCCGACGTGAATAACGATCTTACCAAATCTATGATTAGCCTTAGCCAGCAGTTTCAAATTTCCATGAATGTCGCCTGCTCTGGCCCCAGGAAGACATTTGACTATGGTCGCTGGTGTCGCTAGCTTCACGTTTCTCAAAACAGAGTCGCCAATAACCAGAGTTTGTTCCTCGGCGGGTGTGTCGCCGAGTGGAGAAAAACGGTTAGAGACGTGAACAGGTTGGTGGTGTACCCGGGGCTTCTGCTTTGGACTACGCTTCCTCCTCACAGTCACCCAGCCGGCCTGCTTTCCCTGCTGCTCGGCATCTGCTGGGGGGGAGCTAACGGCGGCTAAGCTACCAAGGTCCGCAACGACTACAGGGGCCTGGCTAGCTATAGGATTTTCCAGGGTGCGGAGCCGAGTCTCCAATTCAGAAAGCCTGGCCTCCAGAGCTACAAACAGACTACATTTATTACAAGTACCATTACTGCTAAAGGAGGCCGAGGAGTAACTAAACATGTGACACTCAGAGCAGGAAAGTGCAGGAGGGAAAGGAGAGGAAGCCATGCTGCTAGTGAGTTCGCTAAGAGCTAAGCTACTAGCTGCGCTAAGCTAGCGAATTTCTAAAAGACGAATAAAGTGAATAATGAGAATACTGGTATTTAAGCAAAGAGTATGCTCTATATAAAGCAGGTGAAGATTACAGTGAAATATGCAATTATCCAGATAAATCGACGTATACAAATTAACCAGCTAACAGACACCAAAACACCACTGTGCTCTGAAACAGGAACAGGAAGTGATACAATACCGCAGTGAGAGCCAACAGCCAACACCCTGCCTAAGGGTGTTGGCATCACAAGAATAATATATAAGTGACATTATCTAAATCTGATTCTGTAAATAAAGAGAAAAAAAATCAGATATTTGGATATGAAAACTAATAATTATTATGGTGAAAAAAAAACAGCGCTACTGCTTTCATTCAGTGTCCTGCGTGCCCGCAGAATGGGAGGCTGGATTTCCACTGGAAAAGCTGCAGCACTGCTGACACGGAGCGTTTAGAGCCGTGGGAAGCCTGAGCTTTCGGCTCACAGGGATTACTTGTAAATATTCTCCTCTATTTCTTTAAGACTTTGACCATGTTTGCAACTATCCACATAACATAATAAGGAAAACCATAATAGTCCCCCTTAAAAAAATTGATAAATAATAATAATAACAATAAATAAAAAACATGATAGTAAATCTTATTTTTTCTTTGTTATTTTAGCAACCCACAAACCTTACAGCCCACATCTGGCATGACGTGAGACACAGGCCAACAGATGATTTGGACACAGACTGGTGTATGAGCAGAGTTTGCTACTAGAAGGCTGTTCTCATTTTTTTCAGCTGAAAATCTTTCTGTGATTCCCTGAAATCTGAGCTTGAGGTGTGACCCTGAAAACAGGATTTGTGCCATCGAGACTTGTTCAGAAATCTCTCTTTGGTCTAATTTGACAAGTGTACCATGCGTTGCACAAAAGATAAAAATAAATAAATTAAAAAAAATCAGTGACATAGGAGGCATGTTACGCACCTTAAATGTTGTGTGATCACAGATAAAGTGGAAAGTACAGTAAACAAACTGGTGGTAATTTTTTAACCAGTATAAAGTGAGGAAAACCTCTTATCATAAAAGCAAAGTGAACTTTGTGTAAGTCTATCACACAGTCGTACCTAAAGTGACGGCAATCACGGCAACTACGAGTTCTTCCTGTGCAGCTAATTGGATCTGAATTCCAGCGAACATCAGCAGGATCGTTTCCATCTGGAGCTTCTGGTTTTATGTTTCAGTTTTATAGCATTATTCCATGTCACGCAGAAGTTGTTGGGCTGTCAGTTTTTAGCTATTCCTGCACATAACAGCTGCTTTTTCCTCACTGTATGTGGGGTAGGGTAATTATTATAGAGGTGTAAACACATACACACACACACACACAGGGGGGGTTGTGCTCATCCAGATCTGTATTTTCATTCTTGGACTTTACTAGAAGAGTTTTGCATATTTCACAGTTCCACACCCTCTTATTAGCATTCATCGGCTATCTGAAACAATGTCAGCTTCTCTCCCTTTAAGCCAACGGTCTTCCGATTGCTTCTCTCAAACAGAAGGTTGAATAGTGCAGGGTTTGCTCCTCAGAGCTGGAGCTGCGTACCCAATACCCCCTCTCAATGACATCACACCGAGCCAAGGGTAGGGAAAAAAAAAAATCTTCGAAGCCAAGTGTTTATAGGAGTCTAAAAAGTGAGATTTGTCTCACAGGTCCACATGCTCATGTCATTTTTGAAACTTTGGCCATTGTAGCAGAATATGACACAACAGACACTAAAGCATGACAGATCCATGTTAAAAAAAAAAAAAGGCTTTACTGGATGCGAGTGTGCACGGAGCGCTACAGGCCAAAAAAGTAAAGTTCCCCCAGCCGTCCAATGTCAAACTCGGAGATGAAGCCACACTGAAAGTGACCCTGAGACAGTGAAGACTTTATCTGGTGTGACAGAGAATTTTTTTCAGCCAAGTGTTAAGTGTCTTGGTGCCCCACCAGTAGTTCCGAGGTATTGTTTTTAAAGGGAAAGGCCTTGTATTTTAAATTTTTACTTGTGGCTGCTTTCACAAAAATCTGTGTTGACAACTTGACACGTTTTCTTCCCTCTGCGCAGATCGTACCCAGCAGTCTGAGTTTCAGAGCTGGTGGTGACCTCTTAAAAGTCTAGGCCGCTGCTGCCCCCAGTCACGTCTTTTCCACCACATTTAACATTTTAATACTCCTTTACCCTCTTGTGAGTCAGTCTTTGATGTTTTTGAAGAGCCCACGCAAACGTCGTGCCTTTCAGTACGAGTCTGTCCCGAGTGCAACCAGGCCCCCATTAAAACGAAGGTTAAGCTTTGGCAATTTACTTGTCATGCTGCTGTTGGGAATTCATTCTAATCACCTGGCAGTCACATCACAAGATCACCAGTTCGATCCATTCATATTTCACACATACTCAAAGAAAACTCCGCTTTGCGATGAGAGGTGTGAATGTTTGGCTTCGCGCTGGCCGCCGCTTCCCTGAGAGTCCGGATTAAAGAGCCACTAACGGAATGAAGGGATTCGAGAGGCACGTTGCCGCAGGCGGATCGCGTCAGTTGCTAAAGAAGAAGAAGAATATTTGCAGCCATTGTCTGGCTTTTGATTGGCTGGGCTTGCACCACACCGCGGTAGCTCCAATCCTTTGGCTAAAGGGCACACGGACAAAGAGGCAGAGCCGATTATCTGCGTCTCACCCAGAGGCAGCACACAGCAGACGCCTATTGTACGGCTTCAATGTGATGGCGGAGCCTTTCACAGGAGTCACAAAAGATTTTAGATTATTGAGATTTCCCTGATAGTGATGCCATTGTTACTGATATTAAGATATTGCAAGGAGTGTGAAATATCTGTGCAACCAACCTGCAAAACAAAGTAACTGTTTTAGAGTTACACTTTGGTGGGCATGATAAGGAGCATTTGATAAGAGTAAACAGACACTTCATTGACTGATAGCGACTCCTTCCCCCTCTTGAGTTTTCAGTGTTGTCTCATTGTGACTGGTATAACTGGTGAATGAGGTGGAGGTTCAACCCAGGCACGCCACAGAAAGCTGCTGTTTGGGGCGAACAGGAGTCACGGCTTCACGTTAAAGCAGCTGTTGCGCACCACTTTCCATTGACGGGAACACGCGCTATACCGGTTTAATTATGTGTAAAGGAGCACTCAGAAGCAGGAGGCGCAGCGTTTAATTCCAAAGTTGGCCAGTCTGTGGTGCTTTGATGAAACTGTGTGCTGCTTAATGGTGTTGTCAGTGAGTGTATTACCTTTTTTTGGTCAGCATGTTTTATCAGCATCAATTACTTTTCTTTTATTTGCATGTGGTAGGCATCATTTTCCCCTTTAATTCTCATTCGCAACTACGTGTAAAAGCAATTAGAGCAATGCTTTAAGCAGCAGCGATGATACATACAGTACAACGAGCTAACCGACAGAGACGCTGTTATTTTAAAGCTTCTAAAGGACTTCCAGGGTTAAATTAAACCATTTGCACATTCCCTATTCATTGCGGGTCACTGTCACCAGTGCGTTGCAGCTTTGAAATTGGCTCACTTTCATTGTTATAAAAAAAAAAGAAAAAAAAGAATGAAATATAATTACAATAACAGCGCCTAGAGTGACTGAGATAACACGGTTTAGGGACACCGTTGTGTGGCAAGGGGCCGCGCTCTCCTTTCGTCACGTAAAATGGAAATTATTTCAGCTGGTTTGATCTTCCTCTATTTACATAATATCAGTGTGGTTGAGCAGCGCGGGTGGGCACTTATCATTGATATTGCATTTTGAAATATTCTAATAATTAAAGGCAATAGCTGTCCGGTGAGCAGGATTCATTTGGCATGATTGAATGATTGGCACTTTCCAAGCTAATTCGGTTTCGGGTGACCATACAGACATGGCAAAGGGAGTAATGATGTCAGGGCCACGTCGCAGACTCATGATAGAGTGACTCATTTCCTATTAGCAAGGCCTGATTCCACATGGTTTTCCTTTTTGCATAACGCCTCGACCCACGTCTGTGCCGCCACGCCACTTCGACTGACACCTCTTAACTAAACACACCAAATGGAATAGACATAAACCCTCACTCCTCATCAGCATTCAGTAGGAAACGCGGGCATCACCCTGGCCCTGCTTTTCATGTAGGAAAACAAAGACACCATTTGTACGCATCCAGAATGGTTGCTTAAGAAGAAATAGGATTGCACATCAGAGCAAATCGTGCCCTGTGAGCTGTAACAGTGATTTGGTTCAGGAAGAATCTGAGCTTGCCATTTTAGTGTGCTTTGTGTGATTTACACCGTAATTTCAGGTCATGTAATTGTTGAATTACACAGCAGTCTTAAGTGTTTACTTAGGCAAAAAGGTCCTGATCTTGTGTATGAAATTAAAGTCGTAATATATAATATTTTAAATGGGGAAAGGGTGCATGAATGTGCTGCTGCTGAGCTGTTTTAGTTCTTTGTTTGTTGGGTCTTTTATTTATGGCAAAAAAATGTACAATAATGGAAATAATATTTGTTTGGCAGTTTTAGTTTCTTTGAAGATGAATCTTATGCCTATTCATATACATATTAGTCTAGATTAAACCAAAGGTTCTTAAAGTTTTTGCAGCCTGGGAGACTGGGGAGAAGATTTTTCAGTGAAATCTTCCATCCATCCATCCCTGCAACTTCTGGGTCACAGGCCACTCTGGGTTGCAGGGGCAGCAGTCTAAGCAGAAACGCTCAGACCTCCCTTTCCCCACTCAGTGGCCACACCAAGGTACTCCCAAGTCAGCCAAGAGATGTAATCCCTCCAGTGTGTCTTGGTTCTGCCCTGAATTGGACATGCTGGAAAAACCTCACTTAGGAGGCGCCAAGTAACAAATCTCTTTTTTTATGGCAGTTAAATGCGAAAGATTCACAATATTACGTGACTTCTTAAAAAAGGACTATTCCATGTACAGAATATGTTTACTTATAGCCCCGGAGATTTTTGACTTCACTTTGCTTTTTAAGGATTTCTTCAGAACATAATGTATTCATGAATAAATAAAACCAAGGTTAACAAAAACGATGAGTTGACACAGAGAGGAAAAACAAAGAGAGAAATCTCTCATGTGAAGAAAAAAAAAGAACTGTCCACATGGGACCCCAGATTAAAGGTTTTCAGTGCCTTTAATTATAATTTGGAAAGCTGCATTTTACTTTGTGAACATTGTGAAATAACTATGGAATAGATATTGTCTATATGGGACCCTGTACCAGTAATAAGAGGAGCCAAATGCCAAACTAGATTGAGAACTGGACAGCTGGTAAGACAACAAAAGTGCAGAATTTCTCCTTCCAGTGAGAAATACAATTCACAACCCAATAACAGGCACAAAGAGGGATTCAGAGACCCATCTGCCTCCGATGAGGGCCCACAGTGAGATGACACTTGTGTAGATCTGGTATGGGGTCTGGTGTGAGCTGCTTCCTACACAGAATGAAAAAGAGCGCTCTATAATGTTGGTGAGTGAAGGCGGGACTACAACATGCAGAGGTGGACAAAACTGTTGGTACCCCTCCATTAAAGAGAGAAAAACCCCACAATGACAATCACAATAGTTACATATTCATCCAAATGCATTTATTTATATAAAAAGTGACTGAAAAACGCTAATAGGAGGTGTTTAGTTTGTGATATTACTCATTACTCTGACCTAAATTTACTGCTCTTGTATTTAAGTTTGTGTCCCAGCGGCATGTGAGTCACATATTGGCATTAGCACTTTACATATGACTGGGTAGTATTAGCAATTCATAGCCAATATTTATAGCAGTTTGTTTTTGATGAGAGTGAAGACGGGCTTCTAATGAGGTAAATTTCACAGGCCGTGCTGACAGACGACAGCCACTGGTTTAGTGTACTCTTATTCTTTTTTACTTATCCTGGTTTACTTTCATTAATTTGCTTTTTGAATTAATTATGTTGACCCACATTTAAAAAAACAAGGTCTGATTTCCATTAGTTAATTTTCAGTGAATTTTTATTTATTACTACTTTGGTCACTTTCGAGTTATTTCAGTCATCATTGTGGGTTTTCCTATCTTTAACGGAAGGGTCCCAACAATTTTGTCCACATCCCTAAGTGTGAGTGGGGTTTTCCCTTTGCTCTGCTGTTTTGCGGCGTACTACCAGAGATCAGCATTGTGTCGCGCTCTCTGCGGACCTGCCCCGCTTCTACCTCTGAAAATAGCACAATAAGGAGGCCTGCTTGAAATAGCCTTGTAGCACGTCCTGCTATACCACAGCTTCATATGCCAGGAGGCGCATACGAGCGGCGCCAGTGTTCGGAGAGCAGCCAAGGTTCATATGATGGACAGCACTGACAGGCGTAATGATGTGTAAATTACAAGCGGGTCGGCATAGCAATGTTCTCCCCGGTGGTGAAAGAGCAAACTCATTTCATAAACACAATGATCACTAAAATATTCATAACAAACAAGGAAACGGGGTCAGACTCCCTTCTCCTCCCTTCTCCTACCAGGCCATTAAATTTCCTTTGTGCACGTTAATTAAGTCAACAAATGACTTATAAGATCACAGTGCCACTATAGTGCCTATAGGTTCAGTCTTTCACATGTGCGCAGACAAATTAGAGGTTTCGTACAACAAAGACAGGAATTATAATGGTATGCAGCGAAGACAATTTGTATTGAGGCTGATAGTGCGCAGGGAGCGGTGATAAAGTGCTGTAATAAAATACAAACAAAAGGCAGCAAGACAGATCAGACGAGACTTACAGCTCGGAGAGTTGGAGGTGCTGGAAGAGCTGCCATGACAGCGTGGTGAGAGGATTCTTTGACAAGTTTCTGCAGAAGAAAGAAAAAAACAAAGAGAATGTTAAATTGTGTTATTTCATGTGAATTATTTTAGGTCCCTTGCTCGATGTCGTGTTTGTTCTGCTTTTGTGCGATTTCCTCTCTTCCCTTTCCGATGTCCTTTGGTTCCAGAAAACCAGTGGCGAAGCTCTGCGAGGCCATTTTTTTTTTTTTTTTTTGTTCTCTCCTCCTTTTAAGCTGAATCTCTTTGAATCTCTTTGGATTTTTCATCGTTTTTTTTTAATGCTGTGTATTTAATTTTAAATGGATAAAACTGGCATTCCCCCATCAATCTAAAAATCAATGACTCATACAGACAAATTTGTGCTTTTGGAAATGTCTGCATGTTTAACATTTAAGATCCAAAACGCTTAAATCCCTCACTTAAGCACTCAGAACTTTAAAGGAGTACACAGAAGGTGCCACAATGGCAACAATGACCGACTCTGTAGGCTTTGTACTGTTAGATTTGGGCATTTGGTTATTGTTAGGGAAAGATAGTGATTTGGATTAAAATGGAACTGTTTGCGATGTGAAACATGTTACAAAACTCAAGATTACTTTTTTTGTTTATAATAAAAATAAAGAGGAGCCCAAAGAGTTTATCGAGCTCCTCTTGGCAAAGCAGACGTGTTTGACACAACTGTGCACTCAGATCATGATCCTGCTTACCATCGCTGCCGAACTGGAATTTTAAATGACTGCTTTCAGATAATTTTGTCAAGTTTATGAGAGTGACAGTTTCTAAAGTTACATGTGGTTGTTTGCAGTTGCTTTCACACATAACTACAGAGCATTAAAAACACCAAGGCGCTCTTTTTGGGGGGGGGGCAGATAGTGTCATTCATTTTCATTCTGAAGGGCTGTTCATCTGTTCTGAACAACCTCCCTGTTCCTGGAGCTGACCAGGCGCCCCCACAGCAGGAAACAGCAGCGGCCATGCTTTGCTGCTGGAATCATACTAGCCAGATGATGAGGTGCTCACCAGACACAGAGCTTAGAGTCTTCTCGTTTGTGCTCACAGTCTTTTAAATGATGTTTGGGACTCCAAGTGGCCTACACACACACACACACACCGTGCACACGCATGTGTGCATAAGGCTTTCTAAGTAGTCCACTGCATCAGACGGGATGCACCTGACCATAACCTGGAGTGCCAAGTACTTTCTGAATGCTGAAAGTGAGAAGTTCCGGTTTTTAGTCATCATAAATGTGCAAAAAAATCACATTTTCACTTTGTCATTATTGGTTGCTGAGTGTAAATTCACGGGAAAACTTGTTTATTCATTTAAAATTAGATCTGCAAATGTGCAAAAAAAAAAAAAAACCCTGAAGAGGTCTGAATATATTTTCTCCAATTAACAAAGCCACATTTTTGTAAAACAAAATGAAACGAGCTAATTTCAATGAGAATGCGCGGGCCTGTATTAATGGATGAAAACAAGGCAAACTGCTATTGACAAAGAAAAGGGAACAGCCCTGGCTGAGTGGAGCTTCAGGCCTCAGCCAACTCAATAAAAGTAAGTTGACCGCTTTCAAGTCAAATAATTCAATTGACTTAAGGAAACCCTCCGGCTTAGGAAGCCATTAAATTCAATAGCAAACAAGCAGAGACTTAAAAGTGATTTGACCAGAACCTTGAATTAGTTTGAATATGAACATCTATAAATACATTTATTAAATAATAAAGTAATACTTAATAATATGGCCCATGACTAAGGGCGTAATTCCCTCTAATTACATGGAATCTTCAATCACTTTATTTGAAATTACAACTGAATTACATTTACCTACAAATACTTAAAGGCAGGGGCAACAAGATAATTATACTGGAAGTAATTTTTAGTAGTGTGCAATTTTACAGTAATTTTGAGAAAAAAACAATCTTTCCCCATCTTACATCATAATTACGCTACACTTTTTGGGGTGCAGGCTATATTAAGGAGTGATTAATCTTGCCTTATTATGATCTTTATTTCTTTTTTAACATCTTTATTTAATATTCATTATGTTGGTTTTGCATCAAGAATGTCCTTTTGTTTTACCAGTGCAACAGGGACTGTTCTCCCTTACCAACTTTTAAGAAAAAATAAATACCATCAAAATTTGCAGGCCTGTGTGACCTTATAATGATGGAGCCAGAGTCTAACCCCACCCTACCACCCACAATCAGCTGTTCGCACATAACTTTAAAAAGTACGACAAAGGGGAGTCTCCTTTCTTGTAAAATAGGCAAGGTAAACCCAGGCTAACTCAAAGGACCATGTACTTACAATGTAAGATGGGGAGTATATTGTTTTTCCACAAAATTACCAAAATATTATGCAGCATTAAAAATTACTTATGCAGTACTTACTTACAGTATAATTTGTCTCCTTTCCTGTAAAATACCCAGTTATGCAATACTTAAAGTTACTCATGTACTACCTAGAAGTACTTAAAAACTACTTAAATTTACACACAGTACAATCATTTCTTTGTTTCTCTGTAAAAACCCGAGTTGTTCACCTCCTTATTCTAGAGGACCTGCTTTGAAGTATATGTAAGCAAATATAATTTAATTGTATGAGTCTAAAATCAAATACACTGAAATTCCACTCAGTGACTCAGCACGTCTCGAACACATTTCGTTATTATTGCTGCTTTCAACTGATATCACAGTGAGAGCATCTATAAGAGGACCTGGACGTCCTCTATTCAGCCACAGGAAATGACATGATATAATTTGGAATACATGTTGCTGAACAACTGAAAACACAATCCAGCAAATAGATAACAGGTTGCATATCAAAAATATTGATTTTAAAATACTAAAAACATTCAAATTAAAAGGTTATTTACATATAAGACTAACATCAGGAATAATGCATATTACAGAGCATAAGAGCATCAAAAATGTGCATAATAAAAATATGTATCTTGTATAAACAGCATGATATATAAGTTCAAGCACTTTAAATTCCAACATGTCCAATGTCATAAAATATCTTTAAAAAGTGCCAAAAATATGCAATACAGTATGCAGTTTTAACATTTTCTCATGCACACAGTCTAATATGTTAAATTGTATGGAAGACATTAGAGCTCCTGTATCCAGACGTGTCCACTCTAGCAACAGGGAGCTAAGGATGTTGCAGGTCTGACTTATTTCCTGTGATATCACACATGCAATCTCACATGCAAAAACACACACACACACACACACACACTTGCAGATTAAAAAAAAAAAAAGCTCACAAATTTACATCTGCATTAACACACACGTATTGGTTAAACACACTTGAAATGAACGTTGATGTGAATGCTCTGAATGAGAGGAGGGGGGAGATGTGTGGCAGAATATGTAAAGATGTGCATGAAATTTCATCTCCAAAAGGAAACCTGTGTTCCCAAAGGGGTTGTATTATGCACTGAAAGAATACATTACAAGGAGAGCGAGACAGAGAGAGAGGCAAAAGGTGGGCGAGCAAACGGCAGCTCATTAGCTGATGTAGAGCAGGGCTCCTCAAGCCTTGCATCAAATCACACACCCCGAAATAGACGCACATTTAGACCACAGATCTCCAAAAAGGCACATGTCAAACGACAACTGCAGCAGCCATTCATCAGACCAAAGACCTTATAAATCTGAACACACTAAGTACACAATACCCGAGAACGGCAAACAAACAGAGATGTCTCCCTCAAAATAGACTCGCATCCAACCTCAGTATATTTTGTTGCTTATTTTATGTCCTACAGTTGTCAGGCTAAAAAAAAGCAGGTGGCAACCCCAAATGGAAAACTTAATCACTGTTAGCCACAGAAAAATGATTTCATGATGGACTGCCTAAACAGCCAGGCAGCAAAGGTAGCCTTCACTAGCAATGGTCCTTAAACAATTTCATGATTTAAGAAAACAGTTCTTTTGACATTTTTCTAAAAATATATAAAATCATACCATTTGTAGAACTTTGTTAGAATGATACTGCAGCCCCTTTATTCAGTGATATTACCCCTGTGAAGTGATTTTAGTGACTAAAACGACCAAGGGGAGTCATCTATGATATTTACTATTTAAAATTTAAGGCATGTTTAGGTAAATTAAATATTACAGTATACTAGTATTAATGCACGGCACAGAGGACTGGAAAGAGAAGGCTTCAGTTGAGACACATTAAAGACCTTATGAATCTTTATGTTCCAGGGCAGCTTCAAACAGACAGACACAGTTAATCAGAACCTCGATCTCAAATGGACAGATGGAATTAGGAGGTTTTTTAGACTCAGTACTTAAAGCGAACGCGTTTTGTGGACAACCGAACCCTCTTGACTTGGCAAGTAGTTCGGGGCTTGAGTCCAATGGCGGTCTGCCAAACACTTATTCTGTTCCTCGGTCCTCAAAAGGGCAGCTCCAGTGTTGCCTACCAAACCCAGCGACTGGAACAGAAACCTCACCTTCAGTTGCAGACAAAAGTGGTGGTTGGTAGCCCAGGGATGCCTTGAAAGGAGACACCAGTAGTGGAGAAGGTCATGGTGTTACAGGCGTACTCAATCCAGGTAAAATTTCATGCTCCGGGTAGACTGGTTGGAGGAGGCTATACGCTGGAGAGCGGCTTCAATTCCTGGTTGGTTTGCACGGCTTGCTCAATTCAGTCTGGGGATTGAAACCAGTAGATAGACTAACCTGGGCATTGAGGATGAGAACAGAGCTCGAGAATTGAAGGCCCAAGTCAGAGATAATGTCTTGGGGTATTCCATGAAGGCAGAAGCCGTGATCAACCAACAACTGATGCATGTTGCGGTGGAGGATGGTGATTCTTACCAGCGTGGCAGGTGAACTCGGAGATATGCGCCCAATGGATGGTTTGTGAACAATGTTGGAGGGGAAAAAAGTTACTAGGATTGGGTTCAGGTTTCTGGGTGCTCCTGACCAGAGATCTCCCAGGTGACACTCAGAAAACATCCCCACTGCAGCTCCACCGGAAAAGAAATCTTTGAAATGTCCGACGCAGATGTTCAGCTCCGTCATCTGAAAACCATAACACTGAGTTAAGAATCATCCAGTCTTATCCGACTCATCAGAGAACATCTTGCGTGTGGGGAGAGCTCTCTCCGAGGCTAGGGAGGTGGAGGTGGCGAAGCGAAAGGCTGAGGCTGGGAAACAACAGGTGAAGGGTTAGTGGACCGAACAGGTTGAGAAGCAGAGGAAGTAAACACACCACTGAATTCAGTGAGCTTTTCATACATGTTGACCAGTGAGGCGCCCAAGCATATGCTCATGCCTGTCCAGCTGAGCTTCTTGGAGGGCTAAGAGTCCATTGTTTGGCTGGATCATTCTGTCAGAGTCTTTGGAGCAGATTGGACTCAGGACACAGACTTGGAATAACAGTGCACAAGTTTATTTAGAAGCAAAGAGCAAGGTCAGACAGCAGAAGAATTTGCAGTTAGTGGATCCTAGGCTTCAGTTCAGACAAGTCCACAGACAAAACTCTCCACAGGGGTTACTCTCTCGGTAACTCAGAGCTGGATTCTGTTTCCAGTTTAACAACCTGGTGCTGACCGAAGGTCCTCCCTCAACTTAAACAGCCACGCAGCAATTAGACAATCACCCGCAGGTGAGTTCATGAATTCCAGGTGTGCAGGACTGAAGGGAGGACAAAGTGTGGTTAACCATCTCACACAGACAGACACACATACAGTACATAACACACACACTCAGAGAGCGAGAGAAAAATGATAGAAATGGCAGCTAGAATGGGTGAGCCAACACAGGAGGGCTGGAGGACCATGACACACTCAGTCACTTCAAGGTTAACAAGATTACGATGGGACCCTCATACAATGATTTTGCTTCCCAAATAGCAAAAACAGCAGGAACTGTGCATTGATTTCCTGCACTGTGGCATCAGTGTGTGATATTATTACAACTTATTTTGAATAATTAGTAAATGCCATTATGATTTGTTTCCACCAGCTGTCTGTACCTCACATTTTTACATTTAGTTATGAATTTCTTCTTCTTCGCTTTAAGATTAAAATATACGGCCATTGATAACCAATTTCATCCCCCACCACTATTAACCACATGCTTCATATAGACAGACAGAAACAAGACTGAAGCTATAAAACTATGACAGTATAGGGTGCTAAAACACAGGGGAATTATTTTTAATGATGCCACTTTTGTGCAAAAGTTTGACATTTTGACAAAGTGGAACAACTGTGTGGCGTGTGTGTGTGTGTATACAGTTAGCTTAGTTCAGCAACTGTAAAAGTGCAAAAAGATTAAAAAGCTTTAGTGGAGTTGGTAGGCTGTTTCTCTTTGTGTGTGAGCACCAGGGTAAATGTTCCCCGTTTCCATTCTTGACTTTAAGCCGAGATAAATGTCTGCATGTAGGTGTATATTTACCAGACTCTGAGCAAGGAAGTTAAATTAATTGTCTCCACGATCCTTCTTTGATTGAAATGTAATTTATAATGACAAATAAATGTGTAGTATATATATATATATATATATATATATATATATATATATATATATATATATATATGGAACTACAATGTGACTAGTAAATATTTGTAAAAAGCAGTTCATGTTATAATTATTAATACTCATGAGCCTTTCTATTAAGTGACAAATTAGTTTTATTTGTTATGTGATTGCATATGGACAAGTAGACAGGCAGAGAGGAGGAGTGTCTTCTGAGCACAGAGTGAGACCTCCTTCACATCTCCGTCAGGAAGTGTTCTGTTTTCAAAGGTCATCCTTTGCATCTCGACAAGAAATGTCAGCTAAAATTGAATTGGGTGGAGGTGGGGGTGGGAAAGTAAATAAATTAATAAATATATAAACAAATCAAAAAATAAGCCATCAAAGCCGAGGGAATGCCAAAAGACGGGAGGGTGAGGAAGGCCAAAAGCTGCAGAGTGGAGGAGGGAGTGATTATTAAATTAAAAAATTAGCGATGTAGAAAATTAATCTATTTATAAACTAGGCAGCTTTGTTACAAGCCTTGGAACAATATACCATACCACCTGCCAACGCAGACATACATATATATATATACACACACAGTATATATATATATATATATACACACATTGCTTTGACTAAACTGTAAAACAGCATCAGCATCTACACAACAGCTTTTAGTCATCGAGCCACAAATCATCTCCACTACTTAGACAGCGCTCATTTGAATAAGGAATTATAATTATGTGATTCACATGAAATTTTCATTAGGTTGGGGTACAGCAGGAAAAAAAAAAAAAGCATTACAGCGACGGATGTATCTAGGTGTTAATATTGATGACAGCCTTGGCTCCCCCTGCCACGGGGTGACGAAGTGAATGCTAAACTGAAACTGGATGTTTTGCTCCTCTGCAGAGTGGATGCTGCTCCTCCTCCCTCTTCTTTAATAATTCTGTTTGGCACGGATGCCACTGGGAGGGCTTGGCCACTTGAGAGGGTTGGCTAATTAGTGCGGCATTACTGGTAGCTACTGTCTGAGTGTGGGGGAGCTCGGCGGATTGACATTCAGGACCATGCGGAAGAGAACCAGACAGCCACTGAGCGAGATGTCACAACGGATCAGCAGAACGGACGTGGTGGAATCTAGTCGTCATCTGTCATGCTGAGGAGGAGCTCCTAATTTTTGCTACAGCAACATAAACTAATTGCTTCCTTTAGCAACTGCTCATTTTTTTTTCAGCATTATGTTAATCATAAAAATATTTTCTTCTTAAAATGTCTGAGAACTCTTCATTTTATGACTAATGGCTGTAAAACACTTTTCAAAGTATGACGTCTAGCTTTGAAATACCATGGGTGTCAATCTTAAAGGCAAGTAGTTTTTCTTCAGCGCTGAGATGCTGACATTTTAGGGGAAAAAAAGAGGACTGTGTTCTGCAGCAGCCATGTGCAGTGTATTAGCTGAAAAATGTAAAGGTGGAAGCACTCTGACCAAGATCATCACCCGTGTGAAATGTTAGCTGCAGTATCAGAACATTAGGCTGCAGATGACTTAAAAGGTAATTACAGTGTTACATGAAATACATAATTTCAAACCGGTTCCCCTTCAAGGTATGTTTAATCCAAACATCCAGAGAAAAGACCCTCTTTACCTGGAGACGCCTTCATTATTCTGCTGTATTTCTTATGTTGATCCACTGCCTAAGACTTCAAAGCCATTTCTGCTTATCTCTGCTAAAGGCACTCCTTGGAGTAAATACTTCCCCTAATTTGCCGAGGTTGAACTTACTTCGACCCCCAAACGTCTTCTTATATGTGGAGGGCCACCAATAAAAAGTCATCTCCACAGAGGAACGCACAGGTTTAAACTTAATAAAGTGTGCATGAATCTACACCTCTGCAGCCATGTGCATGTCTCCACCTGATAATGCGCAGAACTTATTTCATGCTTCTGAGCCCCGTGCATTTCATGGTCCACAGGTCCATCCGTCTCTAAAGCTCAAATATACTGCATGTAACGTGACTGAATGCATCCAGTGATGGGGTGCTTTATGTTTATATGCATGTCCCACCGGAGCATGCATCGTATATCTTAGCTATATTAAGCTCCATTCTGGGTGGAATTTTTCCCTCTTGCGACTGTACGATTATCTGCGCTGGTCAGTGTGTTATTATGCAGTTATTATTCACCAACACCACTGTAATACTGCAGCCATAGTGAATAGATGAGAGGCTCGCTAACTTGTTTCGTGCAGGAAGGGATGCTATTCTTTTGACTTTATTATTATTTTAATCAGCTCATTAAGCATTTGTACTTCTGTCTGAAAGCATAATGTTCCTGGTGCTGTGGAAACAATGTAAACCAATGCACTGGCCATATGCATAGCAGTACTACAACAGGCCTCCAACGCTCTCTAACAAGCTTTTTATCTTTAAACAGCACATTTTTAGATATATTAAAAGAAAAAAAAAAGCTACAAATGTGCTGCTCTAATGGAAATTACGGATTGTTTTTTACTCCCTGTATTCATGTCCATTCTGGACAGCTGGGACAATTAAATCTGTCCAGGGTGCACCCTGGAGTCCTGTGACAGCTTGAATCGGCTTCTGGACCCCCCCTGAAAGTGATCAGCAGTTAAGAAACTGGATGGATGTATCCTGTTTGCAGTGCTCCCATCACACAGCTATCACTGGACTGGTAGTCCAAAGAGAACTTATGTGTCCCTTCTCAGGCTTGAAGTGTTTTTTTTTTTTTTTTTAATTAAATTTTTCTGCAGATGATGACTCATTCATGATGGCCATCAGAGATTAGGACCCTCGAATGTAAGTCACACTGAATGAAATCAGTATGTTTTATGTCTGACTCGTGTGCCTATGGTATGCCTGTTACTAGATTAAATCATGTAAGGTGAATATTTCATTCCCACCTTTCCCTTATGATGTGATGAACCTTTACTCCACCTTCACACTGCCGTACTGTCTGTTTAATGACATCCTCAAAATCTGCTACTCCCTCCTGAGTAATTTTTTTTTTTAAAGGCAGCACAGGAGCAAACTGGCCATGAGAAGCTGCTCGAAAGGCAGGCCATTACAAGAAGAACATTTATGAGAGTGTCCCTGTGTGGGTGCCAGTGGGGTTTGGTGGAATGCGAGAACATGGCGGTAGCCCTGCTTTTTAATTGTGGTTTATACTTTACTGCTACAGTGCATGGTGGCCATGCATCGCCTTCTCCCCCCTTCTTAACCAAATCTGACTCACATGTCACATCTCAGATTGGACCAGTGGTGCTGTCCTGTGCTCCAGTCTTCCTTCTGTCTCCAGCACAGTATCATGACTGATTGGAACACTGCCCGGTCTGATTGAGGTGCAACAATCTGTGCACCTGCTTTTTAAAAGTGCACCTAATCTGTCAAGCCATGGCAGCTGGGGTTTAATGTGAGCAGCTTGCCTCTGTGCCTCTCCTATCTGTAATCACTTACTTGCCGAGACTTATTGTCTTTGAGCAGCCCTGGGATGGCGTGCTGGTGGTCACTTGCAGCTCGGTGTGTTGCTGTATCTGCTTGCTCGGGGTTTCTCACTGGTTCTCTGTCTGGAGTGAATATTAGCGGCTGCTCTGCAGTTTTATTGAACTGTTGCACTGAGCCACTTGTTCGACTTCCTGGAGACTGGGCGAGGCTTATCTTTGCAAAACCATTAGCTTATGTTGCTACCCTTTACACTAGCTTGTGTTACGCTTCTTACACTTGACACAGCAGCTGTCTCAGTGAGGAAGGTCAGTGCATGAAACAAAGTTTACCTCTCCACATAGAAGCAAGAGAACAGAGTGCGACGATGGTTTTAAATCCAAGAGAAATTAATAAATCTTATGCATAATTATTGATTATATTGCCAAATTCATAATTGCAAAAAATATAAATATGAACATAGTACAAAAACTATATGCAGTTTCTCTTTAAGAGTAAATTACTGGGACATAATACTTTTTGTCAGTTATTGCCATTCTAAGCAGCAGCATCTCTCAGAATCCACACCATGAAATGAATATCATGTCATCTAAAATACAACTCATATATATATATATATATATATATATATATATATATATATATATATATTTTAACCACGGCCACTCTGCATTGTGACATCCCCTTGCTGCATTTGAACTTTCTTGTACGCCTACAAGACCCATTTCCTGAAGTTCCTCAGAGAAATTTATTGTTCTCGCTCTTTTTTTTTTTTTTTCCTGGTACATTCAGTCCTTGAACTATTTCAGTGAAACCATCAGTCCAAGGCTGCAGCTCCCGTCAACAGAACAGCTTCTTGTGATACCTTATGTGATGATGCTTTTAGTAGCCTTGATGATTCTAAGAACTCATGTTCTCATGAATACATGTTGTATATGCACCCCTTGAAGTATTATATGAACATGAGCTCTCTTGCAGACTCTTTGAAAGATGCAGTGCTTCAAAGAACCTTTTCAACCACATCTAAAAAAATAAAAGGTTACGTCAGTCCTGCAGGTCACATTCACAGAGGTGTTGCTAAGATTAGAGAAAATATAATGCAACGTTTGTATAAAAATAAACACGAAATGGCACGGTACATATGAAAGGATGTAGAAGACACTGAGATTTGACATCACACTTTAACAGGACACAGAATGACCCTATTAGTGACACACACACACAGACACACACAACTCATGCAAATACGTTTTCACGACTCACTGATTAGAAATATTTTTTTCACATTAATTTTACTATTCTCCTGTGATTTCTGTGTTGGCTATACTTCGCTTATATTTTCAGTATTCAATTCTATTCTCTTCCATTTATATCATGCCAAATCATAGCAGCGTCAAGGTGATTTATATTAATTATTAGGCAGAAAATAAACCCAAATCAGCTGAGCCCCTAAGGGCAAGCACTAGGCAACAGTGGGAAGGAAAAACACCCTTTTAACAGGAAAAAAAAAAACTTGTGTCAAAGTTAGACTCAAGGAGGGGCAGCCATCTGCCACAAATGGCTGGAAGGGTGAGGGGAGAGAGAAAGAGAGCATAGGGAGACAGGACAAAACACAGTCGTCTTTGTCACTGTTGCCATTGTAGATGACTATCTTCATACTCGGAGTGGCTTGGTTTATTCATTTGCCTAATATGCAAAAGATCCCAGGTTCTGGACCGCGAGGAGACGTGAATCCCTGGGAGGGTTGCGTCAGAAAGGGCATCCGGTGTAAAAATCTGGGCCACATCAAATATGGGGGAACCATCTGCTGTGGCGCCTCCATGTGAATAAAAGAGCAGCTGAAAAAAAAAAGCTACATAAATATTTGTATACTTAAACCTCGATCCAGTGAGAGCAAAATGCCAATGCTGACGTTACCGGGTGCCTTAAAAGCTGAATTATGCAGCCAGACAGTTAAAACAGTGGTATGCTGTACAATGGTCAGATTATTGTGAGCAAAGACACTACAGTTTGTGCCTTAGAGGGGAGGGTTGCATGGTCAGTCCCCCCTTTGTTTAAGTGCACTAAAGTATTCTTTTACCCTTTAAATAAATCTTTGTGTTGGTTTGATTTTTGGCTCAACTCCACAAACACACATTGTAAAATGCATTGCAGAAGCTGACAGGCCACTCAGTGACTGTCTCATTTGTTTACAGTAATTACCCAAATGTCCCAAAATCAATGAGGTAATGATTTATTAATGTCAAAATGTGGGATGTAATTAAAAATAGAATAATTTGCACAATGCAAATGCTGAACGCCTTTTTACTCCGCCACCCCCCCAAATCCCACCCCACCTCTCCACACCCTGCCTCCACACACGCACACACACACATTTAAACATTCAGTGCATGTAGTGTAGTCCTTGCACTGGAAGCAGCAGAGTGCAGCCACAGCGCAGAGCCCCTGGAGAAGCTTTTGGGGGGGGGGGCAAACTCACAGATGAAAACATTCACCTGTCATGGTAAAAGTTTTACTTACTGGCTTTCCTTTTTTGAGCCACTCCAGCTACTGCTGGTATGAATATCCCGTATTTTCAAAACATCACAGATTGGTCCACCACCAATCCAGCGTGAAGTCCTCGTAAATCATTGACGGAAAAAGAAGAATTCATCTCATGATGTAGTGTCGCCTGTGCTTCAGTGAGACAGCACTTGTATAGCATTACTGATAAAGGAAGCAGAATGAATGGGTTTAAAATCTCCCTCCTTAGGCGGTTCAATCACTGAAAATACAAAGCGAGGGAGTGAGTCCCATAAAATGTGTTGGAGGTACCGTATGGAATTCATTTCATCAAAACAGCCAGGGAGAAACTTCAAACAGCCACCACTTCATTATAATCGAGAATATTATTTCACCCCAAATCTGCATCAAACATAGGTAAGGTTGGCTCTGGAGGCAACGGGGATAAAAATAGTTGATTCTTTAATCTCAGAGAAATCCTCTGGTTGTGGTATATGTGTGCATGTGTTGCACTAATCGCACAGCACAGCTCCTCTCATCTGCTTTTAAACCTGTTTATTCCTCCTCCACATCCAACCCGGTTAAATATACGTCAAACCGAGACTGCTATTAATGCACCCTCAACAAGGTAGGCAACTCTCAGCTGTTTTACTAAGTCCAACAGTTTGTCAAATTATAATAGCTGCTCAGAGTCTGTACTAAGGCCTGACTGGGCAGTCTCTTCAGCGGATGTATGCAATCCAGTTTGAAGTAGAGCGGTTGAGAAAAATCAGCCTGCTGCCGGCCACCATATTAATACAGAAAATAACGCTTGGAGGAACATTTTGTACACCACAGGTAAGCAGCAATCAGCTCGGGTCAGGTACAACACAACTGCAGATATTCTGGGTATCAGAGAAACCAACAAACCAACCAAACACTGTGCTCACAATGGGAAAAAAAAAAAAAAATGTCACGGTCACTCTAGTGGTTACCATGCTAACACAAATACACAAATACAAAATGCAGGTATTTATTTACTTTGCGTGTGCGCCGTTATATTTATTGGTTTAAGCAATTCCTCCTGGGTTAGGATTCCATGTGGATCAGAATATAGACCCACATCAGAACCAGGTTAGCTTAGCAGAGGGAAGGCTAAAGATGATTAAAACAGACGTGAGTGAGTCATTACACCCAAGGCACGAAAGAGTCAGACTTAAAATGAACAAGTTGATTCCCTCTGGTTTTGACAGAATATGTTATTTAGAGACACTTAAAGCGGTGAATGTGGGCAGAACTGGGCTTTCGGATGGAGCTCGTGCAGCTGCTTCCCTCTGCTGCAAGACGACCTGCTGACTATAATTTCATTTAATGTACAGATGTGAGTAGTGCCATCAGTCTTTTCCTCTAATTCACTATGACGCCTTACGACAAGTCAAGAGATCGCCATAGTCGTTTGGATGTGTTCTCCATGCTTGATGCGTCACCAAAATCCCAAAAATATTAACCTCTTGGTGGTTCTCTAAAGTCAGGAAGCTTTATCCTCTGAGGAACGGCTGACTTTTCAAAAAAATTTCATGCAAATCAATACTTTTTTGAGACACTCCTGTTTAAAAACGTCTGACATTTCCACGGCTCACCCATGTAGAAAGGCTGGAAATCATATCCGCATGAGTTCTTTCATGTAAAAAAAACAGAAAACTGCTGCTTTATTCAGGGAAAATTGCTACCTGGAAAAAAAAAAAATCGAGTATTTGAGAATAGCCGAGTTTACCTTTAACCCAGTAACTATTCTGTAAACAAAAGCCTTATGGTGACTCACAATATTAACAGCTCGTTGTATCTGTTACTTTTATTCCAGCGACAGCTGCAAACGACGAGGAATGATTACTTTTAATAAGGGCTCGGTCCTGCCTTTTCAGTAGCTTTTTATGAGTCCTGTTATCAACATAACACCAACAAATTAGTCTCTGAATAGGTAGATTGTTTGGCTCATTCTAATCTCTAAACACCATTTTTTTTTTTTGTTGTGCTCTTTCTGGATTAGCTGATGTGAATGTGCAGCCGGGTGAGCGAAAAAAGGATGTGACGCAACAAGGGATGTGAAAAGCATCCGAGCAAGCCATCAAGTTAGGTTAGCTCTGTGATGGTAAAGACATTAAAAACTGTAATATCATTTGAGGGTTTCAGAATTTCAGTAATTAATGCAAGACAATATTGTGCACAGTCATCCGTCTAAGCTGCTGATTGCAGGGGAGAGATGTGAATCAGCGTTCCAAGACTCAAGAGAATGAATCCTTTAAGCCATGATTCTGATTATTTTCCCAGATAGGGTTGGAGATGTTAATATAGACTGTGTAATGTAATGAAAACTGTCATCAGTCTAATGAGACAAGCAGAGACAGACCGCCAATGGGTTGACAGCACTGCCGCAGGTAGACGCGCAGCTTTGAGGCATAATTCTGATTGTGTTTGTTAATTAAGGCAATGAAATATGCACAGGGCCTTAGACAAAAAGAAGGAAAAAAAATGCAATCCAGAAACATCTTTGTGCTGAGAGATGAACGGGGGGGGGGGGTGCAGGCGTTTTTACAGGCCTCGGGATTCCCGTGGAGAAAAGTTTGCTGCTTGCTCAGCTGAAGGTACATACTGCCAACCTGCTCTGGCCTGCTGCTTTATGAAATGCCTCTTTCTGAAATCAATAAAATGTTAGAGTTGATTAAAACACCAATAAAGACACCCAGGAGTATTTTTCTCCAGACGACAGCAAGAAACACTTCAGCCTCTCTTCTGGCCTTGTTTCTCTGGGTGCCCCGATAGAAAGCAAGCCATTCAGTAAGAATATAGTAAATATACAGCATAGTAGTGTTTGTTTCTATATTGTAAAATCTTGGCATCTTCAATAAAGTACCATTCTCCTCTGTGTCCCCACACCGCTAACAATGGACCTAATGGTTATTTTAGTTACTGAGCTGCTTCCAAATATTTCCAACCAGGAAATAAAGACACAGCGGTAGTCAAGGGGACAAAACTGAGAGTGAGCAAGATGCTGGTGAGGCACCAGCCAGCCTGCCCCCCCCCCCAGTTATGTATTGCTCAGAAAAAAAACTCGATTCAATTTTATTTACATATTAATACAACATGAAGCCACCTCAAAGCATTTTATATCACAAGGTAAAGACCCTACAATAATTACAGAGAAAACCCAAGAATCAAAACTACCCCTTATGGGCAAGCACTTGACAACAGTGGGAAGGAAGAACATCCTTTTAACAGGAAGAAACCTCCGGCAGAACCAGGCTCAGGGAGGGGCAGTCATCTGTGACTATGAGATATGTTCCGTTTTGTGAGTTCTGGTAAGAAGGCAGCAGCATTTTGGAGCAATTGAAGGCGTGAAAGGGAGGTCTGGTTTACACCAACGTAAAGGGCATTACAATAGTCAAGTTGAGCTGAAATAAAAGTGTGTATCACTCTCTTAAGATTATTTAAAGATAAGAAGGGTTTGACCTTAGAAAGAAGCCTCAGTTGTTTAAACCTCATATCATGACAGAATTAATCTGTTTCTCCAGTTTTAAATAACAGTTTATTTTCACACCAAGTTCGTTTACAACAGGCTCAACATTAGGATCCAGTGGGCCCAGGTCCAATTGTGTAGCTGCTAGAACCACTGGGTCTAAGTATCCTGACCTCAGTCTTGCTCTCATTAAATTTTAAAACATTTAAATCCATCCAGGCTTTAATATCATTGAAACATTCCAATGACACCTTTAGTGAGCTGCCATCATTTCCTTTCATTGGCAGATAGATTTGGGAATCATCAGCGTAAAAGTGGAAGGAGATACCATATCTTTTCAGAATTGACCCTGAAGGAAGTTAATATAAAGAGAGGAGAATTATCCCCACAACAGATCCCCGTGCAACTCCACAAACAGTAGGAGCAGCGCAGAGGAAGAAATTGAGCTTCCAAAATTGACTCTAAAACCTTTCTCTGACAAATATGACCTACACATAAAACATCATTAAAAACTCTTAAGAGAGCTGATTCAGTACTGTGAAATGCCTTAAAACCAGACTCAAACCCCTCAAGAATCCCATGCATGTCTAAAAAAGGTTAAAGCTGAAGAAAAAGGACCTTCTCTAACACCTTTAAGTATAAGGGAGCTTAGAAATTGGGTGAAAATTGGAGAGCAGTGAGGTGTCAAGATTTGTTTTTGTTCTTTTTAATCAAAGGCTGCACCACTGCTTGCCATTGTTGCCAATTTAGTGACTTGCTAGGGTCAGTGACTTTTCAGACCCCCCCCCCCCGCAACTTTTTTTTCCAAAAAGTGACTAGCAACAGATTTTGCGACTTTTTCTGGTGAAGTCTGCAACTTTTGTAGAGTTTTGGAAATAGGCCTAAAATCCTCTGCTGTCACCGTGTTTTGTGCACATACAACACTTGTACTGTGCCTCTAAATGCGCTTTGTCATCGCCCGGACCTCGCTTTGGCAACGAGGGGACCAACACCAGACACAAGGCTACTGTTTATGGTACATTGCATATTGAGCCCAGTAGTGTTCCAAACCTCCCTGAATAAGTGAGTCGGGACAATGTCAGTGGGAGAGGCTAAGGGCTTCAGGTTAGAAATTATTTTCTTTAGAAAAGGGAGGGACACTGGTTCAAATCTACTAAAGACGGCAGAGCACTGAAACAGAAGAAGGGTCACAAGTAGGAGCCATGATGTTTGCTTGGATCGTGGTAATCTTATGCACAAAATATTGGAGACATTTTTTGCAAGAGGCTGAGGTAACATTAGAAGATGTGTATTGGAAGGGTTTAAGATAAGAGTTAATTGTACTAAACAAAACATGAGGTCTGTGAGAATTATTCAAAATGCTTAGTCTTCTCACTGGTATCACTTTTTACAGCCTTTACTTTACACCAGTTTTCCTTGATAGTACATTAGACACCTGTAGCTTATCCTTCCTCCATTTATGTCTGGCAGTATGAGTAATATTCAACCAGGGTTCAGGTTTTGGCCTACAGCATATGGTTTTAAGTTGAGCAATGGTGTCAAGGTGTAAGTGGTGTAAGTTGTAAAAAACAAAGAAGTTAACTTCTCTGTATTAAACACAGGAAGGGCCTCTCAGTTTCCATGGCAGCATTAGAAGATGCAGCGAATTGGACAGCCGTTGTGGGTTTAAACGTACAACAAGTGTGAACTGGAACACACTTATTAGGAGTGAAGCAGGGAAGCAAGATTTCAAATAAAACTGGCTTATGATCAGAGAAAACAACTTTGGAAACTGCAGCACTGATAACAGACAGACCATGTGAGAAAACAAGGTCTAGCGTGTGCCCATGCTCATGTGTGTGACCACAGACTGTACAAGGTTGACTGCATCAGTAAGATTTAAGAAGTCCATAGACAGCGGCTTAGTCGGACAGCAGACATGAATGTTCAGGTCTCCAACAATTAAAACCTGGCCATAGTTGGGCATAATCTCAGCCAAGAAGTCTGAAAAGTTGACTATGAAGTCCTTTATGTATTTAGGAGGTCGACAAATAATTGAATACAGTACTTGGCTAGATCGACCCAGCTCGAACATACACAGCTCAAAGCTGGAAAACAAGGAATTTAACAATGGTTTGCAGGTAAGGTTTCTTTAAAAACCACTGCAAGTCCGCTTCTTCTACCGGTTTTTCTTGACATCTTAAGATACAGGCAACAAGGTGGCAAACAGTCAGAGAAAGAGCTTAATTCACTGACTCTCAGCCAAGTTTCTGTTATGAGGAGGAAGTCCAGGCCAGCCAGCCTTTGGAGGAAGCTTGTATCCGTGAACTTGTTCTTTCGATTACTGCCCAAAGCTCGTCACCAAATGTGAGGGAGAGATGTACAGTAGATCGGCAAGTAGACTGACTGCTTTGCCTTTACACTCAGCTCTCTGATATCCTCTGGTCTCAGAATCTATGTAGGGTCAGGCCTGGTTAGTTTTGGCACCTCTGGTAAATTGTAGTTGAATGTATAGACTGAACTGGTTCTTATATAGTGCTTTTCTACTCTATTTTGAGCACTCAAAGCACAACATGTCTCATTTTCCCATTGACACACGCACTTCTTTCCATGCTTAACCCGCCAGCCTTCTGATTGGTGGGTGGCCTCCTCTACCTCCTGAGCTACAGCCAGCCCAACTCACTCATGGAAATAAAGTAGAAAACTATGCACTTGTTTTTTTTTTTTTTATCAGATTAACTTTTTTTAAACTTACACCACAACACATCAGTGCTTCCACCAGCTACTGAAGAGAAGCTATTTTTATCATTTAAAGAGAAAAGACAAAATGTAGAGCACCATCCCTTCCCAAGCAAGGAGCACCCATTTGTCCCACACTGGCCAAAATTTTAATAACCTGTTCACTCTTATTTGGTGGCAAAATAATAAGAATAATATATTTTTTAAATTGCTTAGGGTCTTTTTTCCCATCTACAAAATATCTTCCATTCCACCTCTGCAAACTATCATTATCTTTAAATATTAAACACTGCATATAGGAGACGATGCACCGTATGTGATGTAGTGCTTTAATTGTCTGGAGCAGTTGGCACAGTATAGAGGAGAGCTGCAGAGAGACAGGAGAGACAGTGGAGAGTGGAGAGGAGATGGCGAAGAGGAGAGGCTGAACAAAAGAGTGAGGAGGAGACAGCGTCAGCGAGAATGTGACTTTGTCCTTGGAGCTCAGAGTGGTTCCACACGGCTGCTCTGAGTAAATAGTTAGGATTATTATCCCATACCAAGTGTGTGTGCGTGTGTGTGTTCGTGTGTGTTCATCCCACAGGGATGGATATGAACAGAATTACATGTTCACAGGTTCAGTAGTGAATCCACATACATGCTCATATCATAGATATCCTGGTTCTTTTTTCCATTTCTTTTTTTTACAGACTGACTATATGTTATTGTTAGGATCGTTTGTGTGTGTGTCGGGTGCAGACACTGTGGCCCTGCAGAGGGGAATTCTTGCTGTAACCCAGAGCGCTCCGTAGCAGCTGTTCTAAATTAGAGCCAAATCAGCTCTTCTAATTGATATTCCCAGGATCCCGTGTGCTCCCTAATTGGTGTACCTGCGCCCTGATTGGTTACCTGATTATAACTGATTAGTTGGCTCAGCTAGCTGGGGGACACACAGACAGTGTGTACATTTGCAGTCGGCCATCGGGGACATGCCTAGAGGAGCTAGCGTGATGAAGACAAGTTGCGCCACCATTTAAATGGCAAATAACAGTGCTTCTTAACCCCTTCCTGACCCTGTCTTTCACTGGGTACTTTTTAGCATGATTAGCATAACCAATGATGCAATGATGATGAACAGGCCATGCTGACATTTACATCAGATAGCCATGATTGATGCTTTCTTAATCTGTGTAACTGATAATGAGACATTTGCATCATATCTTTCATGGAACCTTGACACACGTGCAGAACCCAGTGGTTGAAAAGAGTTTATTAAGACTCCTGGAAAAGGGAATGTGCTGAAGACAGGTAGGTTTATCCATCTTCCATGGCTCTCTCTCTCTCTTCTGTCTAATTCCAAAACACTCTCTCACATTCCTCCAGCAGCTTGGGTCTCTGGACGTGGAAGATGAAGATAAGTGCTAACAGAGAAAATTGCTAGCTAATCTCTCAGCTAAACTTCCTTTTACCATAATCTGTGCAACAATCTGATGGTGATTGGGAAGCTGCTCCAGTTTTTTGTAGCCAGCTGCAAGTTAGATCAGCAGTCCACAGGGAACGATTAGACATGCGTCACAAGTGTGTGATCCTTAAGGTGGAGACCTCCGGAATGCTCCACCCTCTGAAACAGCAGAACACACACACCGAGTTGGCCAGAGAGGACAGTACCCCCAATATAACAGTCCCTGACCAGAAAGGCATCTAAGATGGTAGACCGTAGGAGACAGGACCTCCCCTCAGGGCCATAGCCTTTCCAGTCCACCAAGTACTGCAGCCTCTAACCCCGATGATGCACACCCAAAAGTTTCATAAAAAAATAAGCAGGCTCCCCATCAATGGGGGATGTCAGCAGTGGTAATGCCGGCCTGATGGGAGCAGGGAGAAGAGAGAGTGTCCAGGGTGGCTGGGCTGTTTTAAGATCTTTATAGCCCTCAACCTGCACTGCTTGGTGTAAATGTCCTGCAGGTTGGGGAGGATGGTTCTGATGGTCAGGTTCAGCTGAACGAACCACCCGTTTAAGGGCCATGAAGTCCTGCTTGCTGCAATTTACAATCCAGGTGGTGATGCTCCGACGCATGATGCTCTCGATGGTGCAGGTGTAAAAGTTCCTGAGCACCTTGAGCGGGAGCTTGAAGTCTCAGCCACCTGAGGAGGTAGAGATGCTGTCTGGCCTTCTTCACAGTGATGTTAATGTGATGAATCCAGGACAGGTCCTGTGAGATGGTCACTCCCAGGTATTTGAAAGTGTCCACTCTTTCCACCTCAGCACCACTGATGACAAGTGGATGGTAGTCCCTCTGCTGCTTCCTGCTGATGTCCATGATCAGTTCCTTTGTCTTGCTGACGCTGAGCAGAAGGTGGTTCTCCCGGCACCAGTTCTCCTGGTGGGAGACCTCTTCTCCTGTAGGATTAGTCCCACAACAGCAGTGTCATCAGCAAACTTAATAATGACTCTGATGTAGCCACGCAGTCATGGGTGTACAGCAAGTACAGCAGAGGGCTGAGCACACAGCCCTGGGGGAATCCGGTGTTGAGGGTGAGGGAGGATGAGGTGAGGTGACCCACTCGGTCTGCCGGTAAGGAAGCTGTGAACCCACCTTCACAGGGATGGGCCCAGGCCCAAGTCCGGCAGCTTAGAGACCAGCCTAAAGGGAACTATGGTGTTGAATGCTGAGCTGTAATCTACAAACAGCAGTCTCACATAGTTCCCCTTACCAGTGTCTGTGTGCGAAAGGGTCTTGTGGAGGAGGAAGGTTATGGCGTCATCTGTGGATCTGTCTGTCTGTATGTGAACTGTAGTGGGTCAAGGGTGGTGAGCAGTGAGGAGGTGATGAATGTCTTGATGATTGTCTCAAAACATTTTATCACCACAGAGGTGAGCGCTATGGGCCTGAAGTCATTGGGGCTGACGGGGTGTGGTTTCTTTGGGACAGGGACTATAATGGACTTTTTTAAGCAGGTGGGAATCACACACAGTTTCAGTGAGAGCTTGAATATCACTGTAAACACAGGTGCCAGCTGGTCAGCGCAGGTCTTAAGGACACGTCCGCTAATACTGTCTGGTCCAGCCGCTTTCCTGGTGTTTACACTTCTAAACACCCTCCTCACGTCGCACTCCATCACAGCGAGTGTCTCCGCCCCTCGGCTTCCTGACTCGAAGCGCACAAAGAAACTGTTAAGTTCATCAGCCAGAGAAGCATTGGCACTCACCGTGTATGTGTGTGTGTGTGTGTGTGTGTGTGATGCTTTGTAGTCCCTGCCACAGTCCCCTGGAGTCAGACTGCTGTATTTGCTGTTCCAATCTGTTCAGCCTCTTTCACCGCTCTGCTGACATTGTACGGCGCAGCCTTGTAGTCGTCCATGTTCCCAGAGGCGAGGCCGGAGTTGTAGGCAGCAGTGCGGGACCTCAGAGTGTCACGGACAGATTTATCCATCCACGGCTTCTGGTTGGGAAAAGCCCTGATGGTCCTCCTAAGCGATGTCTCATTAACAATTTTCCCAATAAATCCCACAACCATTTCCGTAAACTCCTCGATGTCTCCACCCACGCTGCTGTGAAACATGTCCCAGTCGGTTGAATCCAATGCACCCTGCAGAGCGGCCTCTGTTTGATCAGACCACTGTGTCACTTCTCTCACAACAGGGGGTTCCTGCCTGAGCCTTTGTTTCTATTTCGGCATGAGAACTGATCTGACTTCCCAAAGGGCGGAAGAGGCTTTTCTTTGTAGCCCTCTTTGAATGGACTGTAGCAGTGGTCTAGAGTCCTCTCTCCTCTGGTGGGGCAGTCTATGTGCTGAGTAAACTCCGGTATCACCTTTTTCAAGTTTGCACTGTTAAAGTCCCCGGCTACGATGAGAGCCGCATCACGAGTTTACAACAGAGTCAATAACAAATGGCCCAATAAAATTTGGGGACAGTTTCTTACATTCAGTTCTTACTGAAATATCTTTTGAAGATTACAAAACCTGTTGACCTAGTGTGTAGCTGGGGACAGGAGTCCAACGTCAATCAGCCAATCATTTATTCTGCTCCTCAAGATGGCTGCCCTGGTGGTTTTCCAAAGCTGGCAACAGTGGTGTAGATGGTGCTGTACTGATGGAATGGATAGCTCACTCTCCTGAGACAGAAAGAGAGGTGGATGATACCCTAGTTAGGCTTTGAGTGGCAACAGAAGTGAGGGAGTTATGGGCATATTCGGCACATGGCAGCTGGGAACTCAAGTTGGAGTGATTGCTTTGAACCATGCAGTGCACAGCAGCTTTCAGCTCTTGGTTAGTTCTCTTGGTTTGGCCATTAGTCTGTGGGCGAAAACCAGAGGAGAGACTGACCTTGGCTCCCAGGGCACCGCAAAACTCCTTCCAGACTTGTGAGATGAACTGAGGTCTACGATCTGAGACTAGGAATTCCATCAAGCCAGAAAACGTGTTCCAAAAGCAGCTGGGCTGGAGACTTGAGGAGAGTCACAAAATGTGCAGCTCTGGAGAAATGGTCTATTACAGTGAAAATGATTGTGTTACCTTGAGAAGGATGTAGTCAGTGATGAAATCCAGGGTGATGTGGGTACAGGCAAGGGCCAAAAGAGACCAGGTAAAGGTGAACTTGAGGTTTTGTTTTGGGAATAGATGGCAAAAGCTGAGACATATTCCTGCATATCCAATTGCAGGAAGGGCCACCAAAACAACTTCTGGAGGAAGGCAATGGTAGGGATCTGCCCAAGATGACAATTAAACTTAGCTGTGTGGGCTCAAAAAATCACCTGGGACCTGAACGAAGGGTACATAGAGCCGGGGAGGAGGTCCACCTCCTGGATCAGGCTCCATTTATTACTGCTAGGCTGGACTATTACTACCAGACTGTCCAAAAGCCTCAGTGAAAAGCCTTCAAATGATTATTGACTGGGACTAGAAAGAGAGAGCATATTTCTCCCATATTGGCTTCTCTTCATTGGCTCCCTGTTAAATCTAGAATAGAATTTAAAATATTTCTCCTCAAATACAAAGTCTTATTATTCAGGCCCCATCTTACCTTAAAGACCTCATAGTACCGTATAACTCCAATAGAGCACTTCACTCTCAGACTGCTGGCTTAATCGTGGTTCCTAGGATACTTAAGAGGCAGAACCTTCAGCTTTCAGCTTTCACCCTCTTAATTTTTAAGATTAGGCTTAAAACTCTCATTTTTGATCAAGCTTATAGTTAGGGCTGGATCAGGTGACCCTGAATCATCCCTTAGTTATGCTGCAATAGACCTAGGCTGCTGAGGGGATTCTCATAAGGCGAACTTGTTAATTTTAAAATGGTTGCTTTGAAGACGAGGACCAGGTCTGTTACCACTTGCAGTCTGCTGCCTTTCTCAAAGAGTCTTTAGTGGCGATAAACCAGCAATGAGATGAACACCATCTGCTATCAGTCTGTGACTGAATGGGGTCAAGTTGGCAACTGGATGTAATCTGTTTGTGATAGTGCAGTCCTTAACTGTGATAAATGAGTGACAATAGCAAATCTGTTGTTTACACACAGAAATTCACATTAACTAAACTACTTGCATTCAGAGTCCCCTAAGAACCTCGATTCAAAAATTGCTCCACTAATAGTGATACAGTTGCTGCAGGATGGCAATTTAACTGTAAAATGCCATCGATGCTCATTAACCTTGCTTTTAGGAATATAATAAATAAATAAACAATATACAGGAATATATCTAGAATACAACAGCTGACTCAAGTCTACATCTGCAAAGAGACATGTCATAGACTGACTCTGATTGGTTGCAACAAGTTAGCAGTTTGCATCTATAAATTAGATCGCAATTATTTGCAGACTTTCACCTATCTGTCTGAGAGTGTGCAGTCAGTCTGAGTTGCACCTGCGATTGTTTGGAGACGGGTTGCCTCCCACTAGTCATCGAATGCAATCACCTTGTGACAGAAAGTGGTTGACCAGAGGTTGAGGTTACTGCACACTCAGCCTCTGGGTAAACAGCTGGTTGCCAACACTAGTCTGCAGTCTGTCTCCAAATATGAAAAGATTCAATCCAATCCCTTTTTTCTACAATTAACTTTTGGCGTCTATTCAAATCTGGACATTTGTGAAAGCTTTGCCATCGTGAGACTGGACATCCTGCATGTTGTATTTGTATCTTCAGAAATACATATCCAACTGAAAGGAGAAAAACTGAAAGACACTCTGTGCTGTCTCAATCAGACTACTAACTGATCAAAGGTGAGAAAAACATCTTGTTCAAGTACAAAACACTTTGCATCATATCTTCACACATACATATTAAACTGAACTGAGAAAAGCTGCAAGATGTCGTTTAGATGTTTTCAAGAAAATATCAGAAACTATTGTGGATCCAGACATCCATTTTCATCTTGGTTGGTATCGTAATGATATCAGAATTTTACTACAGTATTACAGCCACCTAAAGAATTCCCAGCAATCCCTTCTTATAGATATCATAGTATGGATAAGAAATTTGAATAAATTATTAATTTTGTTATCAATAAATCTCATATGGAACTGTTTTAAATGTGTTTTATATGTTTTTTGGTGAATGACCGAGCAAGAGGAGACACCCAGACAGATAAAGACAATGAATTGGCTGTCAAACAAATTCTCAGAAAATGAAAATTATAGGTTGCACTGAAAAATAATTTCACTGTGCACTGTTCACTTCTGCTGAACAAAACTTTCACTTTCACAGTGTATCATTCAAAAATGCTCACGTTAGAAGCACTGGGCACCAAAACTTTTGAAAGTCTATGAGAGTTGTGCTCTGGGGGGGATTTCTGTCAAAATGATAAGTGATATCACAATCAGGGTAACACTGGATGAAAGAGGAGAGAAATATCTATGTTTCAATGCATAAATTGTGTATCTAGGAAAAAACTGCAGCTACAAAAAATTTTTTTAATTTGAGGGTCAAAAGATGTAGGTGACGCCATCCCCCACTGAAGAACAGGCTTCGTTTTTGGTCTTTACCTCAAGAGAAACTGGAGACGTCACATGGATTATATGAAGCTAATGGATGAACTTTAAGCCAATCAGCAGAATTTCATGTTTGTTTCTGATCCTCTTACTGCAACATGTGATGATGCTGTTAATGCACAATGAAA